>VZTV01061513.1:0-10291 GCA_013400875.1 Anhinga rufa
TCTCCCCCATCCTACTGGGGTGGTGGGGAGTGAGCGACTGGTGGTGTGGTGCTGACTGGGGCTTAACAGCAACACATAGAAAACTCAAAACTGAAGAGGCTCTCCATCTGGTTTCCCAACATACATCACCCTAACACTGCCTTTGCTGGAGTGTTCTGCCTGCCTTTGTTTTGGTCCTGAAGGGGCAGGAGAAAGGAAGGTTGTAGGAGAGGTATTTTGTTACAAGACAGACCCAGTTCACTCTTTTCCTGTAGCTAAGAACTTGTTCTTTTGAGATTATTAAAAATCGGGTAATGTAAGCTTGCTAAATGAAAGGAACATACCTTTTTCTTTGAAATGGATTTAATCAGCCAGGAGTACATGAGAATTTCATTAAGTCCTTCTTGCTGTGTGTGAACTGGAAGGAGGCTATGACTCGCACATCCAAATTAAAGAAGTTGTCTTTTCAGAATCCAAGTTAACACTATACAGATTTTTGCCCAAACCAAAAGTGCTATTGCAGTTTGATATCTCCACTCCTGATTTCTTGCAGCTTTGCAAATGGAAGAGTGTTCTGCCAAAAGAGCTAGAAATGCTCATGGCTCTGAGACTTATTTCAGTATTGTCCCTTGTCACATAGGGTCCTGCTTAAACCCAGTCCCTTCTGTGCATTGGCTAACCAGAGCATGCGCCACCCTAACCACTTTGGTGGTAGTTTGGCTCCTAAGAAGATGAATTCCTTCCCCCAGAAGGTTGCTCCTAGTCTTCTCTTTCAACCACATTTACAGAAGTGCTTAACTCCCACTTTGACAAATTGGTA
Source organism: Anhinga rufa (assembly GCA_013400875.1). Taxonomy (NCBI): domain Eukaryota; kingdom Metazoa; phylum Chordata; class Aves; order Suliformes; family Anhingidae; genus Anhinga; species Anhinga rufa. The sequence goes on from VZTV01061513.1 coordinate 800, forward strand.
GAAATCTCCAGCCTCCAGGGGAGCAGTGGTTGGTTTTAGCTGCTGAGCACGTCCAGAAGTTTTGTGACTACCTGTCTTTTCATAGCATCTTCTTTCCAAGAGCAAACTTCCTATATCCAGCAACCAAACCAAAGCTCTTCCTGTTTCATGGAAACCTCAGCCTCTGGTTAGGTTTGGAGGTTTTACAACAGAAGTTTTGCACAGCTCTATTCCAGGCCAATGCTGAACAGGCCTTTTAAAACAGATTTTGCTCTGAACTCTGACTTGAGGTCTGGTCATGCAATAACAGATCATAGGGGGACACAATACATTTTCCTACATTTTCTTCTCTGCTATTTCTTTTTTAAAGATGTGGTAGAATATCTTTTGGGTACTGAGAGGAGAATAATTAGGAAATGATTTGGGGTCTTGGATAACTTTTTAATAGAATCTCCTACACAGACACACTGTGTGCTAGCTTCAGAAAATTAATTGGCCTTGGATAACAATGAACAATGTGGTTTTCTTATGAATCACCACTTGTTAGCACAATAGGAGATTTTTTAGTTTTTAAAATATTTTTAATATCTGTTGGCCATGGCTTAAAGTCATCTGCAAAAGCAGTACAATTTTTGCTTTTATTACCAGAAGTTGTTATCATACAGCTACAAAAGGCTTTGTGCTTTCAAGGCAGTGATGTATAGTGGGAATACTTGTGTGCCATTTAATTTTATTTTTGAAAATAAAGTAGCAGCCTTACCTCTTTATTTCAGTTTTCTTTTATATGGTAATAAAATCACTTTGACCTTCAGGTTCATGCTTTGCTTCTGTGCTTTAAAATCATTCAGAAGTTGTAGATGTGCAGCTTCTCTACCTTTCACAGGCTGAAAATTGGTTAGAGAAAACCATAAAGTGCATTTATAGATAACAATATGGAATTTGGAATCCTTTTCCTTTTAAGATTACTTGTAACTAGGAGGTGTGTTGTAAAGACAGCTTTTAGGAAAAAAAAAATTATAAAGTCTGGTGGAACATTACTAGCTAGCAGGCAGAAGTAATTTACTAACAATAAGTGTGCTCTTTACTGGATTGTTCAAGGAAGTACATAATTTTTCACTTCCTTATACAAAAAAGGCAATGTGAACAGATCTCTAGCAGTTTCTTCAGATGTAATGAAAGTTTATTGAGCTGGAAGGCAGAGATGGATGGCAAAGCAAACCCCTCATAATCCAGGAGGAAGCAGTTTATGACCTGCTGAGACACCTGGACACTCACAAGTCTATGGGGCCGGATGGGATCCAACCGAGATTAATGAGGGAGCTGGTGGAGGAGCTCGCCAAGCCACTCTCCATCATTTATCAGCAGTCCTGGTTAACAGCAGAGGTCTCAGATGACTGGAGGCTTGCCGATGAGATGCCCATCTACAAGAAGGACCAGAAGGAGGATCTGGGGATCTAGAGGCCAGTCAGGCTGACCTTGGTGCTGGAGAAGATTATGGAACGATATATGTTGAGTGAGCTCACCAGGCAAGTGCAGGACAACCAGGGAATCAGGCCCAGCCAGCATGGCTTCATGAAAGGCAGGTCCTGCCTGACCAACCTGATCTCCTTCTACAACAGGATGACCTGCCTAGTGGATGAGGGAAAGGCTGTGGATGTTACCTACCTGAACTCTAGCAAAGCCTTTGACACTTGTCTCCTACAGCATCCTCCTAGAGAAGCTGGAGTCTCATGGCTTAGACAGGTGTACTCTTCCCTGGGTAAAAAACTGGCTGGATGGCTGAACCCAGAGAGCTGTGGTGAACAGAGCTAAATCCAGTTGGTGGCCAGTCACGAGTGGTGTTCCCCAGGGCTCAGTTTTGGGGCCAGTCTTGTTTAATATCCTTATCAGTGATCTGGATGAGGGGACTGAGTGCACACTCAGTAAGTTTGCAGATGTTTCTAAGTTGGGTGGGAGTGTTGATGTGCTTGAGGGCAGGAAGGATCTGCAAAGGGACCTGGACAGACTGGATAGGTGGACCAAGGCCAATTGTATGAGGTTTAACAAGGCCAAGTGCTGGATCCTGCACTTGGGTCACAACAACCCCATGTAATGTTGCAGGCTTGGGGAAGAGTGTCTGGAAAGCTGCCCAGTAGAAAAGGACCTGGGTGTGCTGCCTACAGCTGGCTGAACAGGAGCCATCAGTGTGCCCAGGTGGCCAAGATGGCCAACAGCATCCTGGCTTGTGTCAGGAATAGTGTGGCCAGCAGGAGCAGGGCAGTGATCGTGCCCATGTACTCAGCACTGGTGAGGCCACACCTTGAATATTGTGTTCAGTTTTGGGCCCCTCAGTACAAGAAGGACATTGAGGTGCTGGAGCGTGTCCAGAGAAGGGCAATGAAGCTGGTGAAGGGTCTGGAGAACAGGTCTTTTGATGAGCAGCTGAGGGAACTCGTTTTGTTTAGCCTGGAGAAGAGGAGGCTGAGGGGAGACCTTATCGCTCTCTACAACTACCTGAAAGGAGGGTGTAGTGAGGTGGGTGTTGGTCTCTTCTCCCAAGTTACTAGCAATAGAATGAGAGGAAATGACCTCAAGTTGCATAATAGGAGATTTAGATTGGTTATTAAGAGAAATTTCTGTACTGAGGGAGTGGTTGGGCATTGGAACAGGCTGCCCTGAGAGGTGGTGGAGTCACCATCCCTGGAGGTGTTCACAAAACATGTAGATGTGGCACTTCAGGGCATGGTTTAGGAGGCATGGTGGTGCTGGGTTGATGGTTGGACTTGATGATCCTAGAGGTCTTTTCCAACCTTAATGATTCTATAATTCTATGATTTAAAGATGCAGGAGAAGGGAGAAATAGAAATGCATCAGAAAGCAGAATAATACAAATTGATGGAGGACTGGTCCACCCATTGTCTTTATACAAACTCATCCAAATGCACCTTTTGCTCAAGGAGGCATCTGAAAAGAAGACTGGTAAACTCCAGAAAGGTAGGAACTGGAGAAAAAAAATGCTGTATACTTGCTGTATTTATTTTAGGTATTCCCTAAACATTTGCTACTGACCACTTTCAGAGGCAGGTTGCTGGATAAAGCAATGTTTGAAGTTGATATAACGTCTCTTTTCTCTCAATTGATTTGTGGGAGTACTTTGTTTTTCTCTGATAAACTGTTGATCTTATCTGCTGTCTATATTTTACAATATGTAGGTATGTTTTCAGAAAGACCCCCACAGTGATTTGTGCCAGCCAACGCACTTGAACTAGAGAAGAGGGTATAAAAGATGGCAAGTTTATCATCTCTGTTACCCAGGAACTGCTGGCCCAAGAAAGTTGTATGCATGTATGAACCCACTCTGGTGATATTGAAGTATTCTCTGAGCATGAATATCGAAGGAAATAGCTAAAATGTTGTGGTTTTTTAAAAGAAAAATGTACAGTGCACAGTTCACAACTGTAATTTCCTAATAAAAACACTAGTAATAATGTAATATATTCTGATTATTCCCCCATGTTTGTTTTAATGAAGCAAACAAAAAAACCACTGTCCCACAGAGAGACTCAAAATAAATGACACTTGGGCTTTAACATGAGCATCATTCTAACTACCCTCACATGCCATATGTGTTGCAGAAATTCAGAAAAACATGTGAAAGGACCAGCTGGGATAGGCTTTAAGAGATATTTAGGTACTTAATGGGATTCTTAAGGTTCCAGTTTCTTGCTAAGACTGATGTGCAACAGAGCTCTTTATCCTGGAAGAATGTGGCCAGTAACTTAAAATGTACTTCAAAAAAATGTAGGTGAAATAAAACTAGTATTACTTTTTGTCATTTGAGTCTGTTCCTAAGAGGTTCACTGCATCATTTTCTCTCCTGGCTTCAAAGGCATTTTTTAAGTCCAAGGAGATTACTCCACAATTTGCTAGTCAACAGAAGGCCTCAAAAAAACACAGACACTAGAGATAGCTAGAAATTTAGGTTGGGTAGCCTCCAAGTAAAAGGATTTCCCCTGGGTGATGCCTGATGCCAATAAGAAAGTGAATCTGCTTGTTACATCATTACTTAGAAACCGATCTGCTTTTGGACATCAGACCAGAATACATGGAGAAAGAGCATTAAGCCCATTTTTTGTCTTTCAAGGGAATAAAACTGTGTTCCTTTACATCAGCTCAGCATTTTGTGTTCATGTTCCTCTCTGTAGTTACTTAAGAAAGAGGTCTCACTTCCAGAAATCTGTACTTCATATGCGTGACAGACAGACAAACAATTTATAGTGGCAGAGCTACAAACCCAGGAAGAGATGGAAGAATATATAGAAATATTTTTAAGCAGATATTTCATGTTACTGTAATTCACTGATATTTTCAAGGCCTTAGGTGACACATTTACAGTTTGCCCTAGAAAGTGATCATTCATGTATCCTATTGAAAGGGAATGAGCATGAAAGTTACATTGTATGTCCCTTGTATGCAACCATCTTAACAGGTGTTTTTGTTTCCCTAAGATGAAAAGAAGTGTGTCAATTTTATGGAGATTTTTCCCCCAAGTGTTTTTGATTTAGTTCTTCACTGAAATGTATCTCCATTATGAAACAAAATATTTCAGTCTGCCACCTCATCAGCAAGGTGCAAAAACAGTGAGCAGCTATGCCCTTTTGGAAGTAAAATGGGCTTATTAATATTTATTCATCAAAATTAGCCAAAACATTGCCAAAAGTGACATTACCATTCAGAGAATTTCCATTCAAATGAAACTACATACCCAACTGGAAGACCTGAAATGCAGATTTTTCTTTTTTTTTTTTTTTTTTTTTTTTTTTTTCTTTAATATGTGCTTTTAAACATTTTCACAGATCGGAGGCCATTAGGAGAAAACTAACAAAAATTTGTCTGGAAAAGGCTATAGCAGCAAACAAGGCTTGATGCATTGGTTATAAACCCTGGAACACATTATTCCTTCTGTTCTCACAGAAACACAAAGTCACAGAACGGTAGTGGTTGGAAGGGACCTCTGGAGATCATCTTGTCCAGCCCCCCTGCGTGAGCAGCACACCCAGAGCAGGGGGCACAGGACCGCGTCCAGGCGGGGTTTGAATGTCTCCAGGGAAGGAGACTCCACAGCCTCTCTGGGCAGCCTGGGCCGCTGCTCTGGCACCCGCACAGGAAAGGAGTTTTTCCTCGTATTTAAGTGGAACCTCCTGTGTTCCAACTTGTGCCCATTGCCCCTTGTCCTGTCATTGGGGNAGGATGACCTCCCTCGACCTGCTGGCCACACTCCTTTTAATACAGCCCAGGACACCATTTGCCTTCTTGGCCACAAGGACACAGTGCTGGCTCAGGGTCACTTGCTGTCCTCCAGCACTCCAAGGTCCTTCTTGACAGAGCCACTTTCCAGCGGGTCAGCCCCCAACCTGTACTGGTGCCTGGGGTTGTTCCTCCCCAGGTGCAGGACCTTGTACTTGCTTTTGTATTTTGTTTCATTGCCTTAAAATAAAACTGTTCCCTGCGTGTTGCAAGGTTGATTTTAGTTTTGGGGGTGAGGAGGGGAGGGAGGAAAAGCAGCAGGCAGTTTTCTCCTATATGCTTTTTATAGCAAAATCTACTGAGAACTGGGGACTGTTTATATCTTATTGCCTGCTCTGTCAGGTTAAAAAAAAAATCCATGCAATATTTAGTATGCATCCAGGACATGGAAACAGTATCAGCACTCTGAATTAGACAGCAAAAGCATGTATATTATTTTGTCTGTGGAAAATACTAATATACTATAAAGATAGCGCTGAACTTGAGATTTCTAAATAGTTACCAGACATCCATCACATACAAGCAAAAAATGAATGTCATTACATATGTGGAAAAGATACAGTATCTGTTTAAAAGTGAGGTACAGACTGAGATGCATACCCAAGTAGAAAACACCTTATCATTCCCAAGACAGTCACTCAGATACTTACAGTAAAGATTTATTCTCTAATCAAAGAGAGCCTTATGAAGGTTTCCCCTCCCCATTAAATACATGTTTATTTTTATTGTACAGCCACTCCTAAATATCTTAAATAAAAAGTAAAACTGGAAGAATTAAAGAATGAAGAAAAATCTGCCAAGTGAGGTCCTTGAAGTTTTTTTTGTAGGAAGGAAAAGGAGAATAAAAAAAAAGAGTCTGAGAAACCAAAGTCCTTGGAATTTGTCTCCTTCACGAGGCACAGGAAGATGTTGTAGTCAGTCAGATTGTTATAGAAGGAGCCAAGGTAGAAGACAAAACCTTTAAGCCATAGACATAAACTTGCTCATAATTTTTTGGCAGATGGATATGACTTCCTGATGCTAAAGGGAAGCAGGTTTAAGAACTGTGTCTTTTACTGTCCAAATGGTGAAGGCTTTTAATAGTTGTGCAAGTGTACAATGCAGCCTTTTCCCAAGAGGTCTTTGCTTCTGGAGCACATTTATGTGCACTCCATCACATATTTATATAACACAAAAATCAGTGTTTGGCTAAAATTTGCTTCTAAATGTCATGATCTTTGCTACCACCAAGCTTTCCTTTGGTATTGCACTAGGTACAAAAATAAGGGAGACTCACTGGAAGGTGCTTTTATTGGCAGAATTCTCCCTTTCTCTGTTACATAATTGTCCTTAAGATAACAAGGTTGCTAACACAATCAAGGTGATAGTTGTATTTATTACCTTGAGAAGAGCAAAAACTTTTCCAAGACTACAGCTTCACTGAGGATAAACTATAATTCTCACAAGGAAATTAGTTTTCAGGCAGATTTAAAACCTACTATCCCTTAAAATTTATAAAAATAAAGAAAAAAGTGGCTAAGGTTGTAGATCCATTTTCCAGATGAGCATAGGTACCTGCCATCAGGTTTCTAAAGACCTTTAGGATAAAAAGATTAGCATAGGTGTTTTGGAAAATCTGCCTATATGGAAGTTAAATAACTGTTTCAAGAAGGTTAACTTCACCTATTGTCACTGTTTTCTTCACTTATACCAGTTCTATATACTGGAACCATCCCACTCTTTCTTTTTACCTCATTTTCAGTGAGGCTTTTGTTTGAAACCTAGTTCTAGCACTGTCTGTATATAATCTTGTGCATGAGGCAAGACACTTTGTGACCTTTAATTTTCATTTTCACTTTCCAGTCTCCTTCTTCTTACTATGAACAGCCAGAACTTGAATGCAGAGGACATACTCTTTACCAGATGTTGGTACAAGCACCTACCACAACAGGGTGCAATATCTTGCAGAGGGGCACCATTGTCACTGTTTCGCCATACACAGCTATCCAGCTTGCCCAACATCTGCTCTTGCTATTTCTTAACAGAGAGATCTCCTTTCTCCTGAAGAGTGAGACCCAGTTGATAGACTGGATAACAGAGGGGTCCGTGCATTTTATATTACATCTCTCTCTGTATCTGTTGGGAGATAGGAGGGGAAGGGAATGCCAGTTGGATTCCAGTACCACCTCCTGACAAACCATGCTCCCCTGCTGTGCCTCTGGTCTCAGAAAAGCATGATACAGAAGAAATCTTATGACTCTGTAATATGTGTGATTTTGAAAAACCAACAATTATTCACACCAGGTTCTGCTTCATTCATTCATGTTTAATGTCTGAAATCAGTAAGATGAACTGCAGAGTAAAGATAGCAGAAAGCAGAAATATAGTTTTGGAAAATTGCACAATTCTTTTCCATCACTTTTGATGAAGGCCCTACATTTCTTAAGTCTATAACAATTTGCTCAAAGATGAACCAGAAATAACCTATTCTTATTTTGCTTAGGACTTTTTAGACAATTCTGGCAAAAATGAAAGCCCTTTTCTAAGTACTCTGTAATTAGCCACCAGAGTAGAAAGAAACTTTATTATAAATAAGAAACAGGCTCAAGAAGTGGAGACCATCCTTGTGAAAAGGTGAATAAGATATGTGACAGGAGTTCTCAGTAGTTTTAGAAACATGGATCTATGTATACCTAGTGTAATATGAGAGCTTAAGCATTTTAAATCATTGTCTGATTTAAAAAATCATTGTAAAGAAGAAAATTACTTTTCCCATAAATTTCTGCAATAGATAACATAATCTCAATCAAAAGTATTGAGGGTTGGTGCTTAACTTGTAAAGTTCATATACATGTGAAACAAGAGGCACCACATCAGCCTGGCTGAGCACCTGACCCAGAACACTAAGACACTTTTTACTCTTTGAACATAAACACTTGAGAGTGGAAAGGAGGCCAGGCTGGCTTCTTGCTTTGAGAAATTGTCTCTATTACGGCCTCAGTCTGAAGCTCTGAAACCAGTAGGAAGTTTCCTGTTGGCATCAGTGGGCTTTGGGTTGAGAAGGAAAGGCAATACCACTGTAAGAGAAGGATATTGCCCCTCTGACTGACTTAAAGTGATTAAACAAGTTCTTCTCACTGCTGTTTGTGCCTTTACAGGTTTCTTGCATTGCTGTCTCACTACGTGTCTATCTAGCAGCTTTACAGTTGTGGAAACTGCTTGCATCTGGAAAGCAGAGATGAACCACAAAGGGGGAGCTATCATGCAGTTCTAGATCTCCATGTTAATACCTATGCTGGAGATTACAACTTTGCACCACACAGATAAGAAGTCCAAAAATGAAGACGCACAACTGACTCTCAATCAATGCTATTATTTCACATTTTCCCTTCTTAATATGCAAACCTTGTTACTTTAAGTTGTATTTCCATCATGTAAGCTGCTGGTATCCCTCACAGCCTGGCAGGAAAAAGGTTTATGAGGTCAGAGCAACCTCCTTATTACTAAATCTGACAGTCTATTTTCCATGTGTAAACATGTCAATACCATTTTCATGAAATTCAATATTCCTTCATTTTTCACAAAAACACAGAGCATCAGATTGTCTGCTCGGATGCCTATGGGAGGCCTGCCAAGCTCGGGGCTGATGAAACACAGCCTTAGAANNNAAATGCTCCATCTGTCCCACTTAGGCAATCCACAGGGTCAGGTCTCTGAGGTGAAAGAAATATCTGCAAGATGCTTTTCTAAGTAGACAGCAAGAGAGGGTTACTGCTTATGTTGATTAAAATAAACAAACCTGTAGGACAGATTGTAATCACTGTACCTTTGAGATAGACTATGGATTTTAGATGTCCCTTTCTATTTAAGACCAACATGGCAACCCAGAGGAATAAAGAACAAACAGCATAATTCCTTTCTGTACAAGTTAGATGTTCATTTAGGTTGATTTTCTCAGAACAATAACTTTCAAGAAAATCAGCTCACTGAGTGTCAGGTGCACTGCATCAAACCAGAAACGTAGGAATGAGAGGTCAGTCCTACCTGACTTCTGCATGCCTGCCCATGCTAGCATGCTGCGTCCGCTGTGGGCAGTTCTGCAAGGCTGTGATGCAATATTTGGCAGTCAGTCACTTCCTGCAGAAAAGTTGAACTAGAGCTATGCAAAATTAGGGCATACCTAAATCAAGGTCTATGAGGACTGGTCACAGTAAAAGGAAGAATTATAGAACCATAGAATCATTATGG
>VZTV01061514.1:0-12038 GCA_013400875.1 Anhinga rufa
AGTGATATATTAGTTTAATCTCTACAGCACTGGCAGTGCAATCCTTCCCATATGGACACCCATATGCTATGTTACGAGTAACATATCTTCCAGGAAATAGCCATATGTTTTACTTTTAAACCTGTATAATTTAAAGACTTCCTTGTATTTTTACAGTCATTCTTGCTGTGCATTTGAAATACCTGTGGGCATTAAGGAGCCCACAGAGAATAATTAATGTTATATTGAACTCTGTGCAGTGCTACCCCTAGAAGTGCTTCCACACTCGGCTGTTTTCAGCAATGATTTTTGAAAAAGGAGAAATATTTCTTGACTTCAGTGTTGACTGTGCATATTTTTTCCTTTTATTCCTAGGAAGAGTGGTGAGTATTTAATAATGTAATACACAGCAAAAAAAAAGAGTGTTCACTCCTGAATTTAGTCCACTAAAGGCGATTCAATAGTCTGCATCTCTGTGCAGCTGCAGCATTGCTCTAGACTACTGTGGGACCCTTTGAACATCCACCCTGCCTGTCAGGCCAGGCTCAGGCTATGAGCCTTAGATAGAAAAACTGTAGTCTCCAGGACTGGGCTGGAAGAGGGTTGTCCTCTCCATCTGTCCTCCCTGCCCTCCCTCCTCTGATTATACCACTCAGGAGTCTTGGCCACAAGAGCAGACTGACGTTTTATTTAGGGAATCCATGCAAGCCTTACACATAGACTGGCAAAGAGACAGATGGAATCAATACAATTCACATGCCATCTTACTCTGTCCTCTCTCTGTATAGCTCTGGCTCTTCCTCTCTCTACAACTACCTGAAAGGAGGTTGTAGTGAGGTGGGTGTTGGAGTCTTTTTTTCCAAGTAACAAGAGATAGGATGAGAGGAAATGGCCCCAAGTTGTGTCGGGGGGGGTTTAGATTGGATATTAGGAGAAATGTCTTCACTGAAAGAGTGGTCAGGCATTGGAACAGGCTGCCCAGAGAGGTGGTGCAGTCACCATCCCTGGAGGTGTTCAAAAAATGTGTAAACGTGGCTCTTCAGGGCATGGTTTAGGAGGCCTGGTGGTGTTGGGTTGACATTTGGAATTGATGATCCTAGAGGTCTTTCCAACCTTGATGATTCTATGTTTCTATGATTCCTAGAGAGAGACACACTACGGGTATAGAAAAAGGTAGTGGGTAGGCTACAAATGAGACAGCATTAACTTTTAAGATTCCTGTAGGTCTGAGGAAACAGATGTCATGGAGATGAGCTATTTTTGAATCCCTGATTCAACCCCTTATCTTGAAATTCAATTGAAGAGGAATCTCCATGTTACTGAGGAAGAGGAATGCCCTTGTGGAAAAGTAAAGTAAGCTTATGGTCTTTTTCATGTCTTTTTTGTCTTGCCATGTCTCAAATTATAAAGTGTTACTAAAAACCTGTGTTAATGCTCATAAGGAAAGGAGAACAGATGAGACTGGTATTGACTTTGCAAGATCTTTCTAAACACTTTTATTCATTGGTTTGAATTAAAAAAATATTAAAATTGTTCTGTGAAAGAGTCTAGGCAGAAGCTCTTTTCTCTGCTGCCATTTGTAATAACATTTTCACAGCATGATGTTCTTTTATTGATCAACAATTATATTTTCCATGCTGTTGCAGTATTATGTCACTATTTCTTGCTCTATTTCTTGATTTGTACCCACAGAAATCAAAGAAAGTCTGTTTATCTGAAGTTTATTTAGTACATACTTAATAAGATGTTTAATCTCAGTAAGATTTTGCAGTTGCAGTCCTTATTTAAAAATGCACGACAGTTCTTATAAGTTAATTACTATGCATTATTTAAAAAAATTATCTGTTGAAATGTGGATTAAAAAAATATTAGCTGGTTCGTTTTCAGTTGATTTATGCCATTGTTTATCTGACTAAAACACACCAGACTAAAACACCAATCTTCCTAAACAGAGCTGTCCAGCTCTTAGGTAGTGTATGTCCTTCCACCTCACACAGGGTGGAAATAATAATAAAAGTCCAGGATATTAACAGACAAGGTAACTTTGCCTGGGAACTGATGCCTCCCTCTATACTTTTATCCATGCTCCTCAAAAAGAAATACAAACTTCCACTTGAGGTTGTGATTGTTAACACAATTAATACATGCAGAGGTTCTACATCTAAGTAGCTAGACAAACTGCAGTTACTTTATATCAATGCATACAAATGCATCTTTTTGCACACTGAACACTTCAGTGGGACTACTTATAGCAAGAGATCTGCAAAATTAAACTCCAAATATAGAAATGAAATATATGTAATCTAACACTATATCAAAAGTGCATTTATTCCTCTTCTGCCCTTGGTTTATGCCAGCAGCAGAAGACGAATTTAATTTGAGTTATACTTCCCACATTCATGTGTGTTTATATACATTAATTCATCACTACATAGAAGAGCCCTAAAGTGTATTAACACAATATGTTATAATTTCAGACATCTGCTGTATTTGTTTTGAGAACCAAAAAAGATAAATGATAAAATATTGCTATCAATCTCATCTACAAAAACTCAGTATTTTACTAAAATAAGATTTAAAAATATTTCTATCTATAAAATATAGCCATAAATGTATGTATATAGTGTATTAGCCTCTGATTTTGAATTTACTTATAACCTGTGATCAGTTTGCACCACACATCTCATGATATGTCATTGAAATACTTATTTCAGGAAAAAATAATTACTGTAGAAAAAACAATGAACTTGGAATTTACTAGAACAAAATTGAAGGAGTATCACAGTCAGTAACAGCCTTTTTCTGCCATCTGTTTTATATTCTTAAAATCCAACATACATTTTATATTCTTAAAATCCATCAAATCAAATACATTAACCTGCATTTTCCTGAATGTTTCAATCCTGAATTTTTTAAAGGATTTCAAATTTCAGTTTTTAACACTGATTATTGTTTTTTCTTCTCAATAGTTGTGTATCACAATGTAAGCACCACCAAATTCCACTCAGTTCCAAAACTGAATCTTTGAAAACTGGAAGTAAATTGACTTGCAGAGCTGACTATAGAATTAATTTACTAGGACACAAGAACAGATTACAGCATATAAAGACTGCCATGACATACTACTTTCCATATTTAGCAGCACCACTGCAGGAAATTTACCATTTCCTTACCATACCATAAGCTGTAAACTCCAGGCTTCATAATTCTCTACAGTGGACTGTGCACCTACATACACTGTCAGCATAGTCATTCAGGGGAGTAGGACTAAGATCAGACATGCCAACAACTGGCACTGGGTCTTTGGCCTGCTGCCCTAAGGAAATTGAGGGTAAACTAAGCACATTCAGTGCTTGTGTATGTCTGCGTGCCCAAGTTTGCCTTTTCCTGACCTCCACAAACCAACAAAACCTGCAAAGCCCAATGCCCCATTTGAACATGACTCGTTGCTCAATTCCAACCAAGTCTGACAGAGCAGGAGTCTCAAAGTTGCTAATTTCTTATAAGTTTTTTGAGAAATGTTTTCTGAGGACCCATCAATGCTCATGGAGGAAACAGTTGCAGTGTGAATTCATCCTTGCTTTTAGACATCAGGGGCTCAACATGAGCTCAGACCACAAATGCAAATCCATAGGAAACAATGCTTCATTGGTTGTGCTGCTCAGAAAATAAATTGTTTCCTAAAACCAATATACTGTAAAATACTAATAGTAACTGGAACAGAAAACCAAAACAACTAAACTGAAAGTTTGAGATTCCTTCTCAATATCTCTGAAGTGAGGCACAGAAGAGTGCTCTTCTATTCATGCCTCATAAAATCTTAGCTTGCAGAGGATGTATACCCAATTTTAAATAATGGCCATTTTAGCCCAAAGTAAACAATGGCTCTGTGGTAGAGTACACAGAAATAGATCCCCCCTATCCTAAAATAATTTCAATATTTAAGTTACTGTTACCAACATCAGCCCATGATTTTTACTACTCTGGTGTTCACACAGGAGCGAAATTCAGAAGAATGGGTTCATTCTTCCTTTTCTTTCCTCCTAAATGCCTTCCTGAGCCAGGGAAAAAAAAAAAAAAAGGAAAAAAAGGAGCTATACATAAGGAAACTCAATGGATAACATCAGTATAACTAATGCTGCTGGATAAGCCCATCAACTGTGGCACAACTTCCTACCGCTCACAACTACCACTGCACTTACACGATGTCACAATACACATTTTGCATGTTGTTGCATAGGGTGGTAGGTAGCACTCGCTGGCATGAAGTAATTGATCAAGTTTGGTAAAAACTAAGAAAGTATCATTTTGGGAGTTCAGTGTGAACATAAATCTTAATTATCTTCCAGAATATAGCATATTTGTACAAAAAAGACATAAAATGTGGTAAGTTCATCAGGTAGTCTAAGGTGATATGGCTGAAGCTGTCCATTAGTATAAAACCAGCAAAGGCTGTAAGACAGTTTAAAGAAAATTGACATAAAAGTTTTCCTTCTCCCTAGTTTTGAGATAGAGTAAAATGTTTTTCAACAGCTATTATCACCATCAAATATTGCCAAATACAAAAGTATTCTTTTGAGGACTTTTATGTATATATGTATATGCATCCATAGACACACATATGCTGACACACATTTATATACACGTGCTCTGCACCTTCATTTTGGTCATGCTAGAAATAGAATCATAGAATCATAGAATGTCCTGAGTTGGAAGGGACCCGCAAGGATCATCAAGTCCAACCTCTGTCCCTGCACACAACCCCAAAATTCACACCATATCTCTGAGGGTGCTGTCCAAGTGCTTCTTCAATAGCATCAGGCTTGGCTCTGTGACTGCCTCCCTGGGGAGCCTGTTCCAGTGCTCCACTGCCCTCTGGGTGAAGAACCTTTTTCTAATATCCAGCCTAAACCTCCCCTGGCACATCTTCCTGCCATTCCCTCGGGTCCTGTCATTGGTCACCAGAGAGAAGAGATCAGCGCCTGCCCCTCCTCCTCCCCTTGTGAGGAAGCTGCAGACCACAATGAGGTCTCCTCTCAGCCTCCTCCTCTCCAGGCTGAACAAAGAAAGTGACTTTAGCTGCTCCTCATATGGTTTCTCCTCTAAACCCTTCACCATCTTCGTGGCCCTTCTCTGGACACTCTCTAGTAGTTTTATATCCTTGATGTACTTGTGGTGCCCAAAACTGCACACAGTGCTCAATGTGAGGCCACACCAGCACAGAGTAGAGCAGGACAATCACCTCCCTTGACTCGCTAGCAATGCAGTGCTTGATGCACCCCAGGNCTCCTCCCGGTTTTGCGTTGCCAGCAAACTTAATTAGTATGCCTTCACGTCCTGCATCCAAGTAATTAACAAAGAGATTAAAGAGCACTGGCCCCAAGATGGATCCCTGCAGAAGCCCACTAGTGACTGGCCACCAGCCCGATGTAACCCCATGTACTATGACCCTTTGAGCCTGATCCATCAGCCAATTCCTCACCCATTGCATTATGCGCTTATCTTGCTGTGTGATGGACATTTTGTCCAGGAGGATACTGAGAGAGACAGTATCGAAAGCATTTCTGAAATCCAAAGAGATCACCTCGACTGGCTTCCCTTGGTCAACTAGGTGGGTAATCTTGTCATAGAATCAAATTTGTTAGGCAGGACTTTCCCCTCGTGAACCCATGCTGGTTGGGACCAATGACTGAATTGTCTTTCAGGTGTTTTTCAATAATTCTCAGAATAATCTTCTCCATAACTTTACCAGGCACAGAAGTGAGACTGATGGGCCTGTTATTACCACCGTCGTCCCTTTTGCCCTTCTTGAAGATTGGGACAATGTTTGCCAGCTTACATTTAGGTAGCTTTATAGTTTATAAAAATATAATTTTGTACGATGAGATGTAAATACATAGAACCCTTGGAAAATAACTGGAATAATACTGAGTAATTGTAAGCTGTATTTCATGCACAGAAGTGATTCATGAGTCATTATCTGTGACAATCATCACATGTAAATAAAGGCATGCTAGTTGATTAACATGTCTATAATTCCAGATGCCATACATTAATACAGGCAATGTTTGAATTATAATAATGAGTTTCAAAACTGTTGCCTTTTCTATGTAGAACAAACATACATACATATCTGAAAAATGGACTGGTTTTGAGGTCATATTTAAAAGCAGAGAAAGCCATCAAGACCTTTGCCTTGTAGCAAGCGGCACACAGATAGCATACTAGACTACTAGACTACTAGACTAATACAACTGCTAGCATACTAGACTACCCATGCACAAAGTTAGAGGTTACTGGCATAAAGCAGTTTTATTGCTGGCTCAGGGCAACATGTAGGAGAATTCTAACTCACTTCTTACAATCCTGTTTTCCAAGTCTGGCAACACATTTTTGCTAGGGCTTTCATTTTCAATGATTCTGATCACTCACAATGTAGACATTAAGTTTTTACACATGAAAGTAAATAAGGATTGTTTTTGCAAGGCACCTCCACTATTTATAATGGTTTCCATCATTCTAAAATAAAAAATTAATATGAAAATCAGTATTAGAATTGGCTGAGTTACACAGGTGTGTATTTTTATTATTATGTGTACTGACAGGATATTCCAGGAAATTATCCAAACTCTGGCACATACTTTTCTCAATTTCTTTTTCTGTCCTAAAAATAGTGTATGTCAATTCACATTTCTCTTTGATTTCAAGATTCACTGACCAATTTTATCTCATTTTTCTTTCAATCTCAGACACTATCTTCTCTAGCAATGAGACTAAGGTCATAATCTTTGTATCTTTCCACCTTCCCAGGAATTATATTTCTTTCATGTTCTTTGAGAACAAAAAAGCCATTATCTTCCTTTTAATGAAATATTTTTAAACAATCATGTAAGAAAGATTTCATGTAAGAAGGATTTCTTATATCCAGTATACATTTCCACAGTTTCAGGCACACTCAAATTTGAAAGAGTATCTGAAACATCAATAATTAAGGTTTTATTACAGGGAAAAGCTCTGAAGTTGTTTATATCTCTTCAGTGTTTCCACTGTCTAGTGAATCCAAACAGTTCTTTTACCAGAAAAAGATGACATTTTAAGACAGATTGGAACTGGATAACTTAAATATTTTAAAGCACAAGGATTAGCATGTACTTCTTCCATTGTTAAAAAAAAAAAAAGCCATCTAAACTGAACATGCTGAAAAATCCTGCTCAAGAACATGAGTGGCAGATATCGAAAAAAGGGGAGATAGTTTAAAAGACACACAGGAAACTTTCAGAATTCTGGTGGAAAGGCCTCATCATTTATAAAAGATCTAGTACAGCATACTCGGTATCATACACACAATTGCTCAGGAACAGCTTCTTGGGAAAAGCCATTCTCAAATTACTTTAAATATACACCAGCCTACAGAAACTGCATGTGACTCAAGTAATAAGAATGTCAGACTTCTCTTACAATCTTCTATCCTCAAGCCTCTGGTAACTTTTGCTAGTTTAAGCATGCTAAGTATCACAGACGCTCAAAGATCACCATCAGTGTCATACCACTGGAATGCTGAGACTGCTGTCTTTCATGTTGACCAGGATTGCCTCATTGATTCTTCATATCTTCCAGTTTCATTTAATTTACCTCCAGTCTCTAGTTTTATACATAGAATATGAGCTCTGAAGGGCAAGGACCTCAGGGACCTTTTTGTTCTGCTTTTAAACAATGCCTTGTATAAGTGTTTCCCCCAGTTTCCTGCTAGAGATTTTACAGTCACTCATGGTGCTGTGATAAACAGTGCAGTAACACTGCAGATTAATGACAGCTCTTGTGCAGCTCAGTGTGAATGGGAATGACAGCAGGCATTACCCCAAGTATTGAAGGCATACCTTACACACACAGTAACAAATTCAATTAACTGTTTCAATAAACAAAGATAAATGCTTTCAAACATGTCAAGCTTCTTTATTTTGGTACTATACTGTGCCAAACACACCAGTACGTGGCCCCAGATTCCAGCCATCTACTGAGAACACTGTATGGGGAACAGAAAGTTTGTCACTGGTACTGGTTTAAGAAGCAACAAGGTGAAAAACTCAGTGGTTGACATGGTGAGAGACTGGACAAAGTTGGTAGTGGGTGCAGACCCAGTCTTTAGGAGTCTCACACTGCAGATTGGATGTGCATGACAATGGGATCTAATGGCCTTAGGTCACAGTGTGCACAACAGAACCATGAATTCTTGCAGTGGCATAACCTGTTACTACAAAAGGATTTTCAGCATTTCTCCCAAAGTATTTTAAAATTACGTTAATAAAAAAAGATGAAAATAGAAAATGAAACAACTAGCTACAGCATCTTATGAATTAATGAAGCCTGGTCTCCAAGGGATTTGTGTTGTTGCTGATGGAGTTTTTAACTGCATTACACTAAGACTGTAGAGGAAAACCTCTAATTTTTTATATATCAAGTGAGCCAACATAGGAAGGAAAAGCCGACAAAGACTAAAGAACTCAACTGGAAAAGAAACGCTGACTGAGGATGAGGTACTTTGACATCTAATATAGCATTCACTCTAATAATGAGAGTATTCTTAGTAGCTCTTTTTTACCTGTATCTTTGGACATCTACTAAAAATTGATATATGGCATTTTGGACATTTTGCTAAGCGGAGCAACTACTGGTCTTTCTCTCTTTCACCCAGAAGACTGTTTTAGTGAAATTTAATACATCTGAGATTTAGCTGAAATTAGGCTAAAAAATAAAACTATATATATATTTGTAGGAGGGGCAAAACAGATGCAAGTATGCAAGCAAACACACACTAATAAGGAACAGTTTAAATCCAAACACACAAAAGTTAGGCAAAACTAGTACTGAGGTTAGCTGTTTACCTTAATTTCATCCTTCACGCCTCCATGTGATGATGACAGAATGGTGATTAAGCATGAAATCCCAACAAACCCCTGCCACAATGAATTTGCAGAAGAGATTGCTTGCCATTGAATGAGAATCTCTTTAATATTTCTCACTAACCTCAAGATGTACTAAGCATTTTTTTTGCGTACTGTATGCTTTTCTGCTCACAACCTAGGGATATGGTGATACTGCTAATGTATCTTTTTCTTTATAAAAATTAAGATCTGATGGTATGCCCATAACTATATTGTCAACTAGACAGAATTGTATTATAATAAAAATTTTACACCTGGAGAACTGAGATGCAGATTAAAGCCAGAAATGGCCAGAGGGCTGAAACCATCAAATAATGTTGAAATGCCTGACAACAGAAGTTTTCACCAAACATCATGTGAGCATCCTGACTTCACCTATGCATCCTAAATATAGTAGGTTGATACAATGGAACACAAAAGGGCCTGTAAAAAGTCTAGATACATCCCTTGCCCAGCATCACACAAAAGCCCTCTGGCAGAGGCATGCAGCAATTTAGTCCTCTGGCAGAGCATTTGGCTGCCTTAGCATGACACTGTACTTTCTTCTTCAGTCTCCAATTCATCCGCTACATATTTTCCAACTTCCGCAATAAAAGAAGCAGATGTACTACAGACAACAGTCTCATTGCAACCCCAGTGTGTCCTCAGTACACAATCTATCCTGTTCAAGGGAGAGTACAAAAAGCATTAAGCAACAGATATTTAAAATCCATTGTGCAATGTATACAAAATAACCGGGCAACCAATAATTCAGAATTTTCCTCACTAGTGCATGTGATCTTAATAAGTACATGGCATCTTAATGTTAAATACCCCCTTTTCCATACAAATTTCTTAAGATTTGTAAAACTGTAAAATTTAAAAATCCTCAAATACCCTCAATGGGTCTTGTACAAACATGCAACATCCTGT
Source organism: Anhinga rufa (assembly GCA_013400875.1). Taxonomy (NCBI): domain Eukaryota; kingdom Metazoa; phylum Chordata; class Aves; order Suliformes; family Anhingidae; genus Anhinga; species Anhinga rufa. The sequence goes on from VZTV01061514.1 coordinate 9,834, forward strand.
TTCTCCTTCTTGAGACTGACACAAAATTTCTGGATTCTGGAGGAATGTGCTCTAGTGAGTATACACTCATTTGTCCCGATCCCCCCTCTTTTCTTGTTGTCTCTAGCTCATGTTGTCCCTCTTCCTTTGACCAGCTCCTGATTCTTACCTCCTGACATTTTCTGCCCTCTACTCCTTAGCCTTCAAACTGTTGCCTTCTTTGTAGCTTTAATCCCTCCCCTTCACTTTGATTTTACCCTCCTCCCATGTTTCCAGCAACGACCTTCTGATCTCCTCCCAGCATCTGTTTGCATGTCTTCTCCCTTGACCTCCACTTAGAACGTCTCTGCTCTTTCCTCCCCATTCCTAATGATCTCCTTACTTTTGGCTTGCCAGGATCCAGAATGCTGGATGGAGGAGTGCAAGGTGCAAAGGAAAGATTTTCTTCTGACTTCCTCCTCTGGGGAAATGGTTGGCTACCTTCCAGTTGCCATTAGCAGCTGAGAGTCCCTGAAGAATTGTGCCACAAAATCTTCCCTCTTTCAAGACAATTTAAATGAAGAGCTGTGAAGGGATACAAAATACCCACTACAGACTGAGTAATGCCAATTTCTATTAATTCTTACCTGAATATATACAAGTAGATTTTTTAAAAAAGTTTATAATTTAGCCATATGTGGATGAATTTGTACAAGGAGAGCAATTACACTGGTATGACCCTGCCTTCAAACTTCATGTCATTTCAAAGTCATGACAGCCACTCAATGACAGTATTTTGTTAATGGTTAACATGGACAAAACAACCTAATTCAATTCTTGAAAACTGCTGAACTGCTTCAACAAAAATCTTTCAGAAGGTTAAACTGAAATATATATCTCCCATGGAGAAATTAATCCCAAAGCTTTGGACAAATTGTAAAGAAACTGAAAACAGCTATCTATGAAGAATGCCAAACAAACATATTTATGGACTGCACGATACTTATCACCTACAAGTAGGAAAACTATTTGAAGTAAATAAGTTATTGATAGTATTAATTATTGAATTGAATATTTTTTACTACAAATCTACCATATTTTTCTTAATCATCCCTAAGAAAACACTTTACTTCCATGCAATTTAATGTTTAGTAAGTTAGATTTGCAATTTAGGAATTTAATAGTGAAAAGCACTGTCTTGAAGGAAGCCAACAGTGCTTTACCTTCTCTAAAGCTCATCTGAAAGCATTACTAAGTTTTGAATCTTCTAAAAGGAGTAACTGCAGCTGAAAGCTATTAGTGTGCAATGCGACAGCAGCCTGCTTAGGAGATGAATGAGACCATCCTATTGATAAGGTCGCAATCGATCTGAGGCAGACTTTTTTAAATTAGTAAAATGTTGCAGCACTTTAGAAAGTGTCATCAACAGCCCTTCTCCATGAAAAATGCTCCAACTTGTCGGAAAATGGTAATATATTATTTTAAACAAAAAAATTGCCTCATAGTGATAGAGTATCATCTGTGCCTTATTTATTTTAGACCTATCCTTTCATTGAAAGTGAACTTATTTTTCTGAAGATAATATTCAGACCTGTACTCTTAAGTTCCCTCTATATCTGTTCTTACAAAGATACTCTTCAGGAGTCATATGTATGCCTGAAAATACACTGAGACTCAAAATACACTGAGAACAGTTATATTAAGAAAAAAAAAGAAAGAAAAAAGATAGCAGCCAACTTTAATATCATCAGAATAAAAACCTATGTAGGAATGCTTAGAATGGCCTGGACTTCCAATCACTTCCAGTTCTTCAGCACATAGGATAGGGAGGTGAAAACTGAAAAGGACCATGACCTCAGGGAACTTAAAGAAGTGGATGCTCATCCTCAGGGCCTTTCAAATGAAGAGTGTTCCTACAAGTTGCAAGGCACCCTTATCCTCCATTGTATTTCACTGTTCTCAGACCCTGGCAGGATTTTAAATGTTGACAGCAATGTGGTAATGATGGTCACATAGACACTGTGAAAAACTGGATTATTTGAGAAAGAGAAAGGCATAAAGGAGTGGAACGCTTCAGCCTTTTAATGCAAATTGAGCTAACTTTTTTTCATAGACTTTAGAAAGAATTTCTCCCAAACACTCTAGTTCCCACTGCTCGTTGATTCCTCTCCCTCAAACTGTGGCTGCCACAAAATTTTGAAGATCTCACTGACTTTAAATCTGTCCTATACCCAATACACTTGGGTA
>VZTV01061519.1:0-68846 GCA_013400875.1 Anhinga rufa
CAGATGTTAGAGTGAAATGTAACATTAGGGAGGGTCAGCAGAACAATGAGCTTTGATTTTGTGATTTGTATTTAAAATATTACAATCTATGTCCGGCATTAACTACATCAGCTGTTCTATATGGCACTATGGAAGGCATTCTGCAACTGGACTCAGTAACTCTCTGAAAACAATTTCCCTGAAACTTTCTCTTTGAGGTAAAGATATAGGTAAGTCCACTTTTGCCATCTCGGGGCTTTATGAAGGTATGACCTTGTGGATGGTCATGGGGAGTGAGGATGGCAAAGTTCAGGGTAGCGATTGTTCACGTGGACCACGGGGAGCCTGGAAGGAGGATCTATCAATCTGCTTCAGTTGAGTTTATCTGTCCCAGCGGAAATCTGGGTACCAGCAGGTATTTGATGCCTTTTTGGTAGGCGTGGGTTAGAAGCCACTGGAAGGGCTATAAATTTTCAGACTTGAGGCATGAACTGACTTGTAACCAATGGAGGTTAGGGAGAAGCTTCCCCTTTGGTGAAACCACTAGGTTATTTGTGTCTTAGCAAGGCAGCTGGTTTTACATCAAAACCAGCATGTGGATCAGATGGATAGTTAGCTGTATCGTATACAGTGGTTCCTGTGCACCCAGCTGTCAGTCTGGGTAGGGAAGCTCTGTCAGGTGGTGAAAGCACGCTGTAAAAGAGATCTGCCAGTAACTTCTTACAATAGCTGTATATATTCAGTGTAGTTAAATGCTGATAATCAGGTCCTACAAGACACTATCAGTCCTGTCATTTACTAAAGTCCTTGCAGAATGGGAACCTGGGGCACCTGTCATTTGAGGAGCAAAGGGGAAAGCCAGAAAACCAGGAAATCTGGTGGCTAAGAAATCTGAGGGACTTTCAGCAGTGGTATTTTGTACTGTTTCCCACTACATTATGGGAGCCAGTAAAGATTTCTGAAGATATTTGCTTAATAGAACACCCACTGCTTGTTTTAATTAGCTTGGTCTCATTTTTAATAGGCACCAGCTGAAAATTTTGAGTGGGATCTTGCATGCATTTGAGTATTAATGCAGAAAGATGGGCCTGACAGAGTTCAAGCTTGCATCCCAGTTATGGCAGACATAGTTCCACAGGTCTGGTCTGGTGCAGCGTAGGGGGAAACAGCATGACCCAGCCAAATTAAAATTTGTGGGTTGGGGCTATCTTTTGCATTTCACTTGACAGACTTATAAAGACCATTTAGGTTCCTTTTTGCTCATCTCTCTTCAAGGCTGCCGAGGTCTTCTGCTGAAAGCAAGTAATGATTGCCTGTGGTGGATAGCTTTTCTATTAAAAGATAGTTAAAGCATGTCAGCAATCTTTGGCTGGTAGCAGACAAATCAAACTCCTCTCATGTTGCCTCACACAGAGCCTCTAAGTCTTACGGATATGCCTGGAGTTGAAAAAGCCAACCATAGGCTGTGATAATAGCTTGTAAACACAGAGCGAGGCCACACTTTGCAGTGTTTACAGCCTAAGGGAACAGATCTGCCAACCTATATCTGCCCTTAAATGCCAGGAAACAAATCATTGGTAATAAAACACAATGGCTGTTCTCCATCTGCAATCAATTTCTGCTTAACTAATGATGTTAAGTAGAAAATAGCCACAGACATCTCTTATTAGGTCCTTGAATAAACAATGGCTGTAGATTAAATGTTTCATTAACAGGGAGGGAAGCAGCCATCAGTTCCTTTTCCAGGTGTCAGTAGTTGCTGCTAGGGTTTGCCCATATCTATGGGCAGGTAGGAATGGCCTGCGTTACTGCCATTGTCCTTTGCTTGCGTGACAAAGAGAAGTGTGCCTCTGTTTGCTGCGTGGCCTGGACAAGAATGGTGTGTTCATAATAGCAAGCAAGATCTGCAACCCAGTGAAAGAGTAAGTCTTTCTGCTAGTTGCAAATGGCTTTGGGCTCAACCATGAAAAAAGTCAGCCGGGGCAGGGAGAAGCTCTGGGTGTCTGGGGAAAATTATGGAGCTGGGTCTGCCTCTAAACTCTCATGCGGAGGGCCTGAGACAAGCCATTTTATTTGTTTCCTATCTCCCCTCGAGCAGGCTTGGGGTGCAACTGCTGATGGCATTGCAGTCCCCTTGAGCAGACCAGCTGCATATAGTCAAGATGCTTTTTCAGGCTCAATAGGAGCCATCATTTTTGTGCCATCTATGAATTATAGAACCCAGCCCTCTTAAAGTGGAAATTCTGTACTATGTGTGCACACAGGGCTTGGCTGTTCTCTTACAACAAAATGCTATGCCAAATAAATAACCATGAGCATAAGGAAATCTCATGAATGAGAGATAGGAGAAAAAGAATAAAATGAAATAAGGCCCCTTAAAAATATTCAGGGAAAGCAGCAGACATTATCGTTTGTAGGCAGACTGGTGAATCTGTGTTCTTCAATGGCATTCTAACGCTACTGATAAGAAATGCATGTATTCATGGGTCTTAAGTAGATGCTAGATCCTCTTGCTTTAGGATTAAAGCAAATAAAACTTTAATGTATTTTCAGAGAGCCCCTTCACTGCTAGCTCTTTGTTAGGTTAAAAAAAAACCAAAACAAAACAGAAGAATTCCTAGAGGAAAATATTTATGTTCATTTGGGGCAACCCAAGCCTTTCATTTGTTTTTGTTTTGAAAGGCAAATGTTTACTCTGAGCCTAGCCTGCAGGTGTTGTGGCTGGCCCTATTAACCTGCATAGGCCTGCTCACACACACAGGAGGCTTTCAGGGTGGCCTGCCTCACTGCACTTAGCTTCTTTCTTTGCTGGGCGTGTTATAGATTGGTGTCTCTTATGAAAATCTGAGTATTTCTGGCTTGGATTAGGTGAGAGAAACTATGAAAGGGAAGGGGTTTTGTTTTGTTCTGGTTTCCCCTTCACGCTATTCAGCTCTAATGACTTCAGCCAGATCAAAATCAGACAAGCAAAAGGGATTTCTCCCTGACTTCCCGCCTGTGTCTGACTGCTGCTGGCCCTGAAAAAGTTGGTTCCAAGCATTAAATGTTAGCAGTGATCTATTCCAGCCCTTTTGTATGTATCTGTATTTAGTTTGCTATTCTGGATCTTTGCTTCTCCAACAGAATAGTAACAGTGATCATGCAATAGGGATTTAGGCAAAATGGCTGTCCGAAAAATGCTATATATTGCTACAAAGAGTGTTTACTTCAGTGGCTTCTTATGTGAATCCTAGTGATCCACATACATGCTGTGGTACCCCTACACAACAGTGAAACATAACAACTGCAGGCTGTCTTTAATTGGGCAAGGTAATATTAAACACTTGTACTGGGAGTCACCGAAGCTGGAACAGCCCAGCCTTTAAATATCTGGTTACTCAGCAGCTGATGAACATGGCATCTGGGTCCCTGGGCTCTCCCTTCGGCATACATCCTTGTAACTCAGTGATACCCTCTCTATTTGGTCAAGGATGCATTAATCCACAATCCAAACTTCAGCTAAATGTCTCCTTTAGCTGTATTTCTGATTCTTGTTACTCTCTAGTAGGCTAGAGGTTAAGATGTGCCTCACTTACACTTAGTCCTCTCTCTTTTCCAAGTATGACAAAGTTGGCTTTAAACTTGTACCTGGCTGCAGTGTAGGAGTTACTGGGTTGGACGCAGGTGTAAAGCTGAGTGGGCTTAGGCTTTTTCCATGCTTAGCTTTGTCTGCCAGCATCTCCTGAGGACTACTCCATCATGTGAGGGTTGTTAGGGGATGGACTTCCCACTTATGAGCCATCCCTGAGGCCTTACTCCTGCATTGAAGAACAGCAAATGTAGGAGCTGCTCCCAAGGCCAGGCTGCCTTGAAGAATATCTTAAACCGTAGCCAATGCGTGTTGATAAACTAGCACAGCAGATGGGAAATGAATGGAAAGCATACAAAACCTTCTCTCCACGTTACAAGTTTGTATATTTTCTGCCCCCACTTCTAATCCTGTCTAAAGCTTTTTTTCTTTGAAAAAAATAAAAAATCCAAGCACTTGCTATTTTTCTTCAAGATCCATTATGAGGTACTCTGTTTTTCTTCGCTGCTTCACTGGACACTAAACCCAAATTTCTCCATGGTAACTTTTAATAACCTAAAGCTCTGTACACAACATTTCTGTAATTGGGTATATTTCAAGCAGTTGCTACTTTAGGCTTTCATCTTCCTGTAGTTCACTGGAGAGGAAAATAAACAATCAATGTCAACTGGAGGCAGAGGTTATAGATGGAAAACTATGGCTCCGTGAATGAAAGTATTTTTCATGGAGTGACATGTAATCCCCAAAATGCAGGCTGGGAGAACTGCCTCCCAGCTGAGGCTGCTTTTAAAACCTAGAAGGCAACTTGCTTCCCTTGTAAGCTAAGGAATCAAGTATAAATACATTTTACTGCAGCTTTAAAGTACAAAGCAAAACAGATGGTTGGAAGGTACTGTGCTCTCTTGTCAGATCTCACCCTCTCACTTCTTCCAACCCTCATGGTCGGTCTTTGTGGGTTTTAATACAGTTATTAATCCCAGTTTCCCTCCTCCCCTTGGCAAGGGGCCTTTTCCCTTGCCAGTCTTTGGTCAGGCAGTACTACTGAAGCCTGATTCAGAACCTGCAGATGATGCCAAACTGTGATTAGCTATTGTTTGGAAATCCTAATAATTAGGCAGGGTGTACGTGTTCAGCTGGAAGCCATCGATCTTGTGCAGGAGGTCAGGGGATGGGGACGATTCACTGTACAAGTGTCACAGAGCAGTTCAGTTTACTGTAGTGCAAAGCATCAGGGGATGTACAGTGAAAATCCCTGATGACACAGTGGGATAAGGACATCCTCAGGAAGGGTGTGTTGTGATGCAGCTGCCTGCACAAACCAGGTGGGTTGGCTTTGGCTGAATTGCAGAAGCAGATAAAGCACTGAGGGCTAAAAAACTTAACTTAAAAACAAAAAAAACCACACACATACAAAAAAAAAAAAAACCAAAACAAAAAACAACAACAACAAAAAACAACACAAAACCCCCACAACATCAGCCCCCCACCCCCTCAAGCCCCCCAAACTTCTCTCAACAAAAATAATTGAATACTGGGATTCTTGCAAAATCTGGGAGATGGCAGGGCACTGTAGAAACCAGCACATATTTTGAGTCTTGTGCTCCAGAAGAAGTATTGTGAGCTGGCAGTACTGGACAGTGAAGGCTCATAAAGATAAAAATGAATGCTGTGTGCTTTAAGGTGCTGCATGTCAAGAGGGAGGTACTTGATTCAAATATAACTTGCTTGGGGGCTGTCTGAGCCTGCAGACTTGTTTCAGCTTGTTACTGACTGCTGTGCCTTTTTTTATGCCATCTACCTCCCAATGAGCAGCTAAGAAGACAATATAATGTAGTTACACAGCTCCCCTGAATCCAGGCATGGGCACGGCTTTGCCAAATGGGTTGGGTTGTGCACAGAGGGCAAAACTTTGCCCTTGCCCTGTTACCATGCAATCACAGACTCACAGAACGGCAGGGGTTGGAAGGGACCTCCAGAGATCCCCTCGTCCAGCCCCCTGCGTGAGCAGCACCCCCAGAGCAGGGGCACAGGACCGCGTCCAGGCGGGGTGGGAATGGCTCCAGGGAAGGAGACTCCACAGCCTCTCTGGGCAGCCTGGGCCGCTGCTCTGGCACCCGCACAGCAAAGGGGTTTTGCCTCAGATTTCAGTGGAACTTCCCGTGTTCCAGCTTGTGCCCGTTGCNAAGATGCATGGGCAGGGCTTAGTAATCTGTTGTTTGGAAGGTGCAAGTGTTGGGTACAAATTATATTTCTCAGGGCAGGAAGGCTGAAATTTACCCTGCCTAGCTGAGATGCTGAGAGCTAGGTATCTCCAGGGCTTATTCAGTCTAATACCAGTTTCTATTGACTGGAGAGAGCAAGCTAGGCTAGTTGCCTTTGTTAGGAGAGGTGGATGCTAACACCCCAGATCCCTAGGTGCAGGGCTGGCTGGAGAAATAGAACACTGTGGTGCTAGCAAGATAGCCAAGGACCAATGCTTCCTTCTGTAAATCCCAAATATGGCATTGGGGGGATATAGTGGGAGGGGATGTCTGCATGGGCAGACACTGAGACAAATGTGATTGCTCCCTTTCCCTTGACTAATTGAGGATGGAGTGATCCTGTTGCTCTCTCTGGTGGGCTATGAGACATGTACTTCACCTCTGCTGGGCAGTGTTGCAAGGCAGAGACTTCCCTTCTCTCTTCTAGCTGGGCACTTTGGCCTGAGTGCAGGGCTGTGGTTTTGGTCAGTTCCTGAGAGTAAGAAAAAAGCTGTATCTGAATCCTGCTGTCCCAGGCATAGTCCAGGTGCAAGCAAGCTTACGTTTCCTATTTTACCTCAGTTTATACTTTCCTAGATAGAAATGAGGAGGGTCTGCAATTGAGAGTCCTGACTAGAAAAAAGCAAAGTCTGCCACAAGCATCTATCTGCCTGCCGTAGTAACAGGAGAGAAAGAAAAGTGTCTGCTTAGTGAAACAAAGAACGTGAGTGCAGCTAAAACCTTGCTAAAAGTAGGGAGTCACTTGCTACCTTTCAGCTCCTGCTTATTCCCTGTGATTTGGCAATGCTCCATTCTGCCCGCACAATTTCTTCAGTGTGACTGGGCTTTGCAAAAACCTCCTTAATCTAACACAGAAAGGTTTTATGCAATTGCATCCAACACAGTCCTATTTCACTTGATTTAAATGAGAAAGTTAAATCTCAGTCTAGACGGAGTGCTCTCTGGCTCCTGTGAATCTTGCACCCGGCGAGATGTATCATCTACGAGTATGTTTCTCATTTTCCAGACGAGCCCAGGGGATCTGCACCCCCCTCCATAAAATTCCTGTCTCTGCTAAATTGCCTTTTAGTCCTGATTTATACCTCAATAAAACACATCATGAGAAGGAGAAACTGTTTAATTGTATAACTGACATGACTTACGCAGGGCACGGTTTTGGTGGTTACTCATGCGCTTATCTTCTTTAGCAGGGGTATAAAGACCCATGACTTTCATTTACAGTGGGAACATTAAAAGGTGAGGGAAGTAAATGTGGTGCAGGACAAGGAGTAAACCTTAAACTAGCATGGCTTCTAGAAAAGGATGTCTTAAAGAATCACTGAAAAATAGAGAGAGATGCAGGTTGGATTTGGGATCTTAAGGGCTTCCAAGAAAAACTGTGAGATTCCTCCTGTCCCCTATCAAACCAAGCCAGAAAACAGCCTTACGTTGGAGCTGTTTGATATTGAAAGTTCAAAAACCTTTCTTTCCTCAAAGCAGTGACAAGTGAAGATGTTGCCTACAAAATCATTGATTCTGAGTTCTTGTTTGATTTCTTTCACCCAGACCCCTTTCAAAATTGTGCTGTGGTTTTCTTTTAAAATAGTTTTCTCAAGGGTGAACATGATACTAGACACCAAGAGACAGGTATGCAAGCCTGTCTTCAGGTTTCTGCTACAAGATTTCTACTGGCAACCTTGTCCTACTGATGACAGGCACCCTGGCAGCACCTTAAACAAGTGTTGAAGCGGCACATGCAAGATAAGACGACTCCAGGATAATTAGAAATGGGTTCATTACTGGGAGGCCGGCATGATTTACTTAGTTATATCACATCATGCTTCCTTATCTTTTCTATCACCTGTGTGAGGATGTAGCTTCTAAGACTTTTCTTTGGGGGTGAAAGCTAACAAGCAAAGTTAAGCTTGTTGTTGAGCTCCAGTTTGGTCTCATTACTGATAAAATGTTTATTATGGCATGGAGTTAGTGTTGACATAGGCTTTGCTCTGCATGATGTGACTTTTCCCTCAAGGGCCACCTAGGCTTCAAACACTCGAGAGTAGGTGTGTGGTAATGCACGGACATGCCTATACATTTACATATTAGTCAGGCTGTTAGAAGAAATACTTCATAAATATGTAGGTCAGCAGCATCCTTATCTCCTGTCTTTCACTGTCGCAGCCCTGAGCCTGCTTGCGTTACCTGTGGTGGTGCCCTCTGCGTGGGAACTCAGCTGCTACGGTGCTGCGGACCAGCAATCAGGGAGCGTGAAGTTGGGAACTTGGGAAGGTTTCAGAGTCGGGGAGTATGAGGCCTCCCAAAATGTCTTAGGCTGTCCATAGGAGATGCTGAATTCTTCCTGTTGATGTCTAGAAATTTCTCTTAAATATGAGAAGTGATCAGTGGAATCTTCAAAAGTTCTCCTCTAATGGAGAGATGGACAAAGTCGCTCATATCTTCGTACTTAGATGTTGTATGCCAATGGGCTGTACCAATCCCCTGAGACATTGTTTACTAGAGACAAGCCTCCCCCCTCTTCACTGGAGAAAATCCTCCTGGCAATATGTTCAGTGAAGATACTTTTACTACCAAGATTTGCGGTGTTATCCCTACGCAGGATACCAGCTCTTGCTAGCTTTGGCACCAAGGTTGTGACCAAGCCTAACAAGGAGCGCTCTGCCTGACCTCTGAACAACGTGGGTGTTCAGTCAGCCTCTGAGAAAGAGTATTTTCTTGCTGAACTGAAAAGAAAGGCAGCTATGCTTCTATTAAAACAGCTTTTGACTTTGTAGAAAGTGAAACTTACCATTATCCAGTGTTTTTGGCTTCCACCTACAGTATGTTAATTGAAGGAACACAGGAGCTTTGTGCATCGGCAGTGGTTATCTCCGTAGGAAATCCAGCGTTGTGGTTACACCGGCTGTATTTTTGCCTTTCTTGATCGTAGGACTTCTTTTCACTTGCAGGCTTTCCTTGTTCCAAATATTTCTTCATAGACCCAAGCGCTTTTTATTTTCCTCATCTGAAAAGAAAGGTCAATGAAACAGACGTGAACAAAGGAGGAAAAAGTCTTTCCATTTAGTTACCGTTCTGCCAATTCAAACAGTTCTGTGCTGCACAGGGTTTCCCTGCACGCCTCTCCTGATGATGCATAAGACTGACCTCAGGGAAAAACTCTGATTCTTTCTAAAATATATTTAAATAACTTTGCCACTGTCAGCGATATGTGTTTTTAATCAGCAGCATGACCTTTTTTTATATCCCTGTTAAGGGCTAAGGAATTTTGGCAGGTATCATAAACTGATGCATGCTGCATGGCCTTACTTTACTGCTCCCAATGCATTTATCAGCAAGGCTGATATCCAGAGTTGTTCAATAGCTCTGGAATGCTTATTCCAGCAGTTCCTTCATCTGTAGGTCTGCAGCCTAATGTTGCAGCTTTTGCTGGAGAACCAAAAGGTCAAACACACCTCATCTGGAGTAAAATCAGCTACCTTGTGGGCTTCACTGAAGAAGCTTTGAGAGAAATGCAGCCGGTAAACCAAAACACAACCAATCCACAACTGTGGATTGAAAATACTATATTTTATGAGTATGAATTGCTTAGCCTTTTTAAAAATATTTTTGTTGTTCTTCATATTGGTACAGTGCCTAGAGCCAAACCACCATATGGATTGTGCAAACATAAAACAAAGGGTTGATCTCTATACTGGAGATCATTAATCTAGCTTAAAAATGACCAGTTGTGCTTTCAGAGGTCATTTTAGTTTGTTTTTTAAACCTGCATGTTGTCTTGAGTAACCCAAAAATAACATTGCTGAGGCCCTGCCCTTATTCTGATAAGGGACACAAGAACTGCTATCGTGCATAGAATTTGCCTCCTGAGCATTCGGGTATATAAGCGACCGCCCACTGATAACCAGTTCCTCTGTGTGAATTGCCTGAGACACTTCACGTTTCAAAGAAAGACCTGAACTGCATGAAAAAAAAAACAAACAAACCCAAACAAACCAAAGGACCCATGGGGGTTGTCAGGCAATAGCTGAGCAAGCTTCTGAGAAAATTGAGAGTTAAAGGAATATGCAAAGAGTTTATGCCACAAATGGAGGGTGTGAAGTCTTGGGCTCAGGGTATGGCTGCAGTAAGCCATAACGTAATCCTTCTAGCATGCAACGTGCAGGATGAGCTAGAGGTTGAGTAGAGTTACTTGGCTTTGGTATCTTTTCCGTTTGCCAGGAGAGTCGATCTGAAGGAAACTTTGGAAACGGAGCACGCTTACTTTGTTCGAAGAGCTCCGTAACTTTCGCTATTTGTACTTCCAAGTCCAGAAAAGTGGTTGTCTGTTTCTCTTGACTTGTCATGAGGGTCTCTGAGGTATGACAGTGGCTCCTGAACTTCAAAATGCTTTTGCTATCCTCTTGGTATATGCGGAGAACCCGGGAGGCATGACTTTCCCTCCCTGCCCCCGAAGTCTTCTAGACAACATTAATGCCTTGTCCAAAAATTACGGAGGACACCACTGCACAAAACAAGTCAGAAATGACTGCTGCCTTAAAATATGCTCACATCAGGGCACTAACGTCTGCTCCTGTTCCCAACCAAAACAGATTTCTAACAAAGGCACCGAGTAAGCTGTAGGGTCTGGAATGACAGCTGACAGCGAGACTTCTGGTAAAGGTTGCACAGCAGTCTTCTTTCTCTGCTCCCAACAGATGAGGAAAACTGATGTCCTGGCAAGGACTTTTCCTGTCTGTCTGGGTCTTAAGCACAGCAGCAGGACTTCCCAGGAAAGAAAAAGAAATTATATTTTTGTGTGCAAATAGCAGCCAGCTGTTGGTTGTGGGTTTTGCTGTTTATTTCCCCTGCCCCCTGACTTCTAAAATGTGTTCAACATGTTGAATCCAGTTTCTCACCCCTCATCCAGCCTGCAGAGGATTTAAAGAACAGGATCAAAACTTGCCTGTATGTCAAATACAGCAAGTGTCCGAGGGATGAAGGGGCCAGAGGCAACTTGTTGCACCAAGCCCCATGTATTAACTCAATATGCATCCAGAACTGTGATGAGACATTGGGCCAAAGAGTTTGGCCAGGTGGGAGACAACTTCAGGGGGACTCTTCGTGAAAGCAGTATGTGCTGCCTCACTGCAGGACCACAGGTGTTGGCCTTACTTAGTTCATCTCTCTGGATGCTGTTATGTAGAAGCTTTAGTAATTGCTTTTGCTCTCCTCTTCCTCCTCTCCAGCTCCTGCGGTGTAACCCATGCACTGCTTGTGGTCCCATCTCTAAGTGGGGAGCAGGAATGTTATTTCCCTCTCCGTCTTCCTGCCAGGCTAACTTTTCTTCTGCAAGGTGCGGCCTTGAGGAAGAGCAGTCTGTGCCTGCCTTGTCTCCCTTCAGGAGAGTGATGGGGTCAAACAGCTCATGCAGGATTTAATGTTCCCGTTGAATGTGCGTCTCCTGTGACCTGGGAGATGTGCTGACACTGCTGGGATTTGTCTAGGTGTGGGGAATCTTACATGCATAGCTGTAGGGTGCAGTTATGCCATTGCAGTAATGCCAGTGTCAGTTCCTTTGCCTGTGGATTGGGTGTAGTTGGTGCTGTTTGAGTTATTTCTGAAGTGATAACTCTCAGGTACGGCACGATAGGTATTTGATCCAAGCAATGCCTCTGCTTTCCCGAGATGCATTACTGACCTGCTGGTTAGTACTCAGCCCAGGAAGGACCATATAGCAGGGGAGAGTCACTAGCTGAGGGATTTGTACAACAGAGTAAAGCAGGATGGCCTTTTGCTAAGGGCATCAAGTGAGAGTCTGAAGTCTATTCGCAACTGTTGGTATGGGGTTTTTTCCACTGCCCGAGAGTGTTGCATGAAACCTGCCTACGAAGTGCCTACAGCATTCAACCCTCTTGCTTGCTTAAGAGAATCTCGAAGGAAGTTGCGTTACTTACTTTCATGCTAGGCAGCGGTAACCTCATGCTAAATTCCGTGAACCAAAGGCTGCAGGATACTTGAGCTTTCAGCCAGCTCTTGACTTCAAAGCTTAGGCAACCAAATAGCGTTCCAGAAATAAAACAGGGTTTCTAAAATGAGTGCTTTGGGATTATTACCCTTACATTTCAATTAATACGTTCATTCCTGTAGCGACCAGTCTGAGGCATACAGAAAACGTTTGTTTTGCCAAATGGTACCAAGAGCAAAATTACCCTTCTATGATCCATGCGGTTTACCAGGGTAAATCATAGTACTAAAAAATGATGGAAAAACAAATCCAATTAAAATCCTTTTTTTAAATAAAAACACTAAAGAAATCCTTGTCAGCTGTGTTTAAGGAAGAAAGGCAAACATAAAATCTTAAGCCCCTCTCCTCTAGAGAAGGACAACATTGTACTGAAAGGGCTAAAGGGCTAACTGCTGCTCTATATACTGCATGATTTTACTTTGTACCCTTTCATAGCACTGAGGAAAGAAAATAAGGTACAACCCCCATGCTTTCCAGATCTGCCATAAGGCATTTTTTCCCTCTCTTGCTCCATAATGAACAAATGCTCTGTGCCTTGCTTCACAGACAGATTATTTATTGCTTGCCCCTGAATTTCCCTTTTATTTGCTATATTATTTTCACTGGTGTATTTCGAAAGTTGCTCTTTCAGGTATCTGCTTTTCTAGCACTGAAAAATGCCTCTGTGTGCTGAATGAAGTGCTACAGGAAGTTATTAGTTTCTAATTAGGAGAACAGCCTGAGGGACAGGCTACACAGGCAGTGTAACCGTGAGAGAGCAAGCACTGGTATGAGGGGCTGAAGTGACTTGTACAAGAGCCAGGCAGAAGATCTGCGGTTAGAAGCATCCTATTAATGTTGTTTGATTGGTGGTTTTTGATGATACTACTGATAATTTTAAAAATGAATCAATGCCAAAGTCAAGGTCATCTGTATGACCTTTACTTGAGGTTAAGTTGCTTAAATCATAAAACTTTTCTTCTTATCACTCACTTTCTGTTTCCTTTTCACGCGGTGTGGCTGCACACATTATCTGGTATGTACTCTATGTCCTCCTCAGCCCTGAAATAGAGGTTTTTTTTATGTTTGGCTGTCAGGTAGTGCTGCTGTTGTAGATGTTTATCTGCCTTGTGATGAGAGGTGATATTCTGGAAGGAGCGGAGAAGCACAGAAGGTTAATTCGGCATCATCCAGGGC
Organism: Anhinga rufa; assembly: GCA_013400875.1. Taxonomy (NCBI): domain Eukaryota; kingdom Metazoa; phylum Chordata; class Aves; order Suliformes; family Anhingidae; genus Anhinga; species Anhinga rufa. Next base: position 12,986 of record VZTV01061519.1, read on the forward strand.
AGGATGTACTGAACCTGCCATCAGGCATCTCATCTGAGCTGCTTCTCAATGGATGGAGAAAGACATTTCTAAAACTTCTTTTCAGCTGAAGTCTACTTCTTTCATAATTATTGGGGGGAGGAGAAATACACAATCCCAAATATTGCTCTTAATTTCCATTTAAAAACATGTTTTTAATATAAAAATGTAGATACCTGTGTTCTTAAACAGCTTTGGTTTTGAAACTGTAAAGCCAAATGTTTGAATTTCTGATAATAGTTGCTGACAACTATTTTCTGACTTTGACCCAACTTTGCTCACAGGCTCACTTAACTGAAAACTAGATTTGTTTTCAGGTCAAAACAAACTGTGAAATTGAGAGGAGAAAATACCAAACCCTTCCTGCTCGTACATAACGTTTTTCTTATGCTACTTGATTAATTTAAGTATAGCCCTCTGCTTTTGGTCACTGTTGTGCATGCTTACCATTCCAGCAAAGCAGGCCAAAAATGTTTCAGTGTAATTAATTGGAAGTAGATGCATATGAAATATCTGTTTTTAAAGCCTGGGGTTAAATAAGGTAATAGGCATTTTGTAGGAACTGTGCAAATTGTATGGATGCAATCTGAGACTATGGAAACTTTTTTTTTGTGCAAGAGACCATGATTTGTCTTTCAACAGACTGCGCTCACTACTTCAGCAGCATGTTATGACTTTACAACAAATAAAGCTGGAGCCTTCTAGACAGGATGCTTGCTAGGGCACAGCCCCTGACTAACACTTACAGTGTTGGCACTGAACGAGGCAGGGGATTTATGGAAAAATAGTATGTGGTAAAATGTATATGGGTGCAGACTAAAGCTAAGAAATGCAGATATAAAGGTTATTTGTGCAGTCTGGATTCAGAGTACTTGACTTTGTAGCTATAGCATTCTTTTAATCTGTAATCATTTTTGATGCTAGGAGTGCTGGACTGAGATGTGGCAGGGAGGTTTGTGTGTGTGTGTGCACATCTATTGCATGTATGTATAATATGCATATTTAAAATGTATATTGGTCTAAAACCCATGCTCGGTTGTTCTTCCAACCTGTATTCTGTCTGTGTGGAGAGAATTGAGGGAGCGGGGACCTGGACCTTCTCAGCCTTCCTGAGGGGTACAAGTGAGCAGGCTGATGCAGAGCCCTACCGTACCAGCTGCGTGTGGCAGACATGATGGCAGACAAGCTACTTGGGTCAATAGGACTCCCCTTGCAGTGGAGCTTCACTTGGACAAGGGAGAAGAGCAGTTTTGGTGGCTGCCTGTGTTGTTTAGCCTCATTAATTCACAAAGAAAAAAACCAACAGTGGGCGGCACGTATGCTGCTGATGCAAGATGCTTGGTTCTGGTGACAGGTTGCACCTGGATGGTAACTGCCTTGCCTGAGGTGAGCAAGAGCAAGGAAATAAAATCAAAGATTAATTTTTTTCTAGCCTTTTGCTCCTGGAGGTGGATGAAGTTTGTGTTTCCATGTCAGATGAGCACGGACATCGCAGCTTCGCTCCGTGTGCTGCGTGGCACAGCAAACGCTGCCAATGCTCTGTAAACAGTGTGCTCTGTTGCTCCCAGGCTGAGCTCTGTCTGCTCCCTGAGCAAACCATGCTGGGCCTGTTGTCAAGTAATGCTAGTTCAGTGCTCAGAAAAAACAAGCTGGGCTAAGTCTTGGGAGCATTTGGCAGCTTATTCCCCCTTCTGTTGCAGAGCAATAGAGAAACACTGGGAAATTCAGCATGGACAGTTACAGCAGATGGATGTAAGCTCTGAAATGCACTTCTGTACTTTGCAGTTTCCTGAACTTTCAGGTATAAGCTGTTGCTTTGGGCCTCTCTCAACATATTTGCAAATAGGGAGAGAACAACATTAAAGAGATTGATAGGGATCAAATACTGCACCAGTAAGAAGTGCTCAGTGTACACCAGGCCATGCCACTTTCTCCGTTCAGGTACATCACAATTTGGGAGGTACAACCTGGTGGCAGAAAAAGCTGGAGGCTGGATGCCTCATCACTAGGGTTCAAACCTGTACCCTTGCTGAAAGAGTTGCCATGGGAAGATTATTACACCTATACACGTACTTGCTCCTGGGCAAATCTACTGACTCATGTTATCTCATCCACAGTGCTGTAAGCATGATGTTTGCCACCCACCAAATCTTCAGCTGTGGGTGGGAGTAGGAAGAGCTAAGTCATATGAAACAGGAGGTAACAAAGAGCCTAATGAACAGCAGGCAAAGCAGACATGAGTTAATGTAAAAGCAGAGTAAGTAGTGTAGTTCAAAGCTAAAGGAAAATAAAGCTTTGGCTGTCCTGTTGGAAGTGCATGTATCAGCAAGAGTCCCTGTGCTCTAATTTAAGTGAAGAATTAATCACAGGTGGCAGAGCAGAGCCTCGGGGATGTGGAACAACACCCATAGCTGCCTCCCAGAGCCCCACTCTTCCCATGAGCCCCCCTCGTGTCTGCCAATGAGCAGACAGGCATCAGCCTGTATCCTTCTGCAGTCTCTGGCTCACAAGCTCAATTTATCAGGGACCAGCTTGGATCTGGGCAATAAATGAGCAATAAAGGTTGACGTGGCAGTAGAGAGGAGCTGCAGGCACTTGGCAGCTGTTGGGAGGATGATGTTTCACCCTGTGCGAGCCCACGCATTTGTAAGGAGGAAGCGAACACTCTGACTGGTACCCATGGCATGCAGGCAGTATCCTTGAGGAAGTCATTGTCACAAACTGCTGCTCCCTGTGTAAGCATAACACGGAACTGCAGCTGTGATCTTCTACCTGACTACTGTAGCACATGCTTGCTCTGTGGTATGCCAAAGGCGGGAGAGAAGGTTGTAAGTCAGTACCTCTGTTTGGCTTCAAAACGGATGCCACAGAGACGTGACTTTTCCCACCACCCCCCTCCCTGAGTTAACCATTATGAACGAGCCATCCTGAGACAAACAACGAACGCTTAAATTTACCCCACTCAGAGTCTGAGGCATGCAATTCCTCACAAGTCTGGTTGCGGCAGCAGCTGATGATGTTGCCACCTGTGCTGCTGTGCCCGACCCCTCTGCCAGAAGCTACTGCCACTGCGGCAGAGATGACAAGAGAAGCAGCGCACTCCCCTCTCCCCAAGGCGGTCTGCAGCCTCGCAGGTGAGCGCCAGCTGAGGTCAATGCCGGTGTGAGGGGGGATGCTGGGCTCCGATGTGTGTGGCTGAGAGCCATGCTTCAAATATTTCTGTTGTAGCAGTGGTAGCTGAAGCTTACCCAGCCCCTGGCAAGTCAGGAAGAAGATTTCAGTCTGTAGGGATTGCAAATTTCTTCTGGCCTTGCCTAGTTTACCTCACCAGTTTTATATTATGGGAGGTAAAATAATTGCTATGCAGACCTCTTCCACAGCTCTGAGGCACCCACTTCATCATCCCTGCTCAGAAGTCATGTGTTAGGAGATATCACTTAGATCCAGCCTCTCATCCTGCCTTAAAAGTTTTATGCTCTTAAAAGTCCTGTGGACCTTCTGGTCCATTTACTTCCTGTATTATGACTTCACCTCTTCCCAGTTCCTGTTTTTATTTGTCTTCTCCCACTTTCTTGGCATTTCTTGGCTGTCTAAGTCCATACTCTAAACAAAGCGTATAAGAAAAATGAGCAAAACCACAGCAGAGTATCCAAGTTTAAAATTTGTCATGTGCTTTGGATGAGTAATTAGCAATTGCATTGCTTTGAGAACTATTTTTACAATTACCGTTGAAAGCTTATTGCAACTCGTATTTCTTTTTCAGCAATGATGCATCAGCTCATTGAATTGGTAGTTGTAAATGTCACTTGGACTTGGCAGAAGGAGGACAAATAATCTAGTTAAATAGTTTGGTTGTAAGATGCTGGGCTAGTTAGTTGTCTGGCCTAATATGAACTTTCTAGGGGAAGGAGCATGAAATTAGAACTATAAATAAATGTAGAAACTGCCATAGTTGGCAGGTTAATGATTAATCTCATCACTTGGCTAACTGATAGTTTTTTAAATTTGGTGCCTACGTTCCCTCCGCCACGTGAAGTGAACTGGGAACCTCAGCATGGCTCTCCTGGTTTTGTACTGTGCCAGTGATGACTTGCGCTGTGACTCTGGCCTGCGTGCTAGGGCTCCGGTGGATCAAGAAGCTAGACAGTTAATATTGAAGAACTGAAAGCAGACCAGATGAGTACACCCTCCTCCTTTTCCTGCAAGACTTTACAACTAGGTTGTTTAAGTACGCTCACAAGAGTTGGGGCATGGGTGATCAAGTGCGACAGAGGAACAGAATTAAACACTAGTTTCCTTGCATTGCAGCTGAGCTATAGGGTACGAGGAGAACAACAACCTCCTCCAGTTTTGTTTTATGCAAACCTGTGAGTACTAGCTCTAGTTCTCTACTAAACTGGGCCTGTTGGACAAAGTAGGCAAATGAAGTCTTAGTCTGTGGATCCCCTCTAAATCTGAACTTGAGCAAGCCAGCTGGTTGTTCAGCTATAACTTTGTTAGCCAAGATGTTTGCCACCCCTGCTTTGCACAAAAACACCTGCCATAGTGACAGGATATGATATCCAAGGTGGACAAGGGTCTTGGCCGGCAAAGTCCATCTTCTAAACACTGTGTGTTACCGTGGAGTACTGCCTTTGAATGAATGCTCCTATACCTGCAGGCTGGCACAAATATTCCCACAGCGGCTATGAATTTTCCATGTGAGCTTGAGATTTGTTGGTCTATCTAAAGGACTATAACATTCATGGAAGGGACTTGCATCCAAGGTGACAGTAGTTCATTAGTGACATGTCTCATGAGATGAATGACTGCTAACGAAGTAAATCATGGTTTGGGCTGTCAGGATGGTAATTACAGACAAAAGGACTAGTTTTGGATTCTCATGTGTTAACAACAAAAAATCCCAAGCATACCTTTTTATCTCAAAACCAAATGTGTTTATGTGAAAGGTGGGAGTTACCTAAGAATTGTCAACTACTCATTTGAAGCCCTATAAATAGTACCTCAACCATTTCTGCATTATGAGATGTGCATATGATAGTTGGAAGTTACCTTGGGTATGCTTTCCTCTTAGTGCCAATCCAGTTCTGCTTCAGGAATATCAGTTCATTCCCTTTTGTGCTTATTTCCCCCTGGCTTACTTGCAGCACTATCAAATAATCAGAATTTGAAAATTTGTCAAAGGGTGATTGCTTTCAGCATTGGGATAAATATGAAAACACCACTTGTGACACATTAAGGCATGCATTTTTGTTTTGTGTGTTTGTTTTTGTGGGTTTTTTTCCTTCCCCTAATCACAGCAAGTTACATCCCTAGATAAACATCTCGCTAGCATACCACTTAGACAGTCATCCAAGGCCAAATGTATATGTTGACAAAAAGAAGGGCATACCACTTGGCAGCAAACACTCTTCAAAGTTCAGCAAGCCTCTGACATAAATTTTTATATATAATGTGGTCTTTTTTTTTTTTTTCTCCAAAGTTCTGGAAACTATTTTCCTTAAACTCCAACAATAATGAAAAACACTTGTTTGTAGCGATGTCTGCACTGTTGCATTTGAGGCTCGCCTGGAATGCGCTGGCTTGGGGGTCAGATGAGCTCACGGCATAGATGGGTAAGTGAGCACAAGGCGGCACGCAGGCTGAACACCCACCGATAGGCAAGTGGGGCTGCCCGCGCTGTACGGAAACGTGGTGTGTTAGGTGGCTGAGCAGCCTGGCAAATAACCCTGGTATTCACAGTTTTCTCACGTACAAAAAAGCAACTCTTGAGACTGTCATGCTCCAGCAGCTCGGCTGCGGAGTGTACCACCTCTAAGGAGATGGTATGAGGAACTAATGCCCAACCTTGACCTGGGCCTGCTCCAGGGGAATTTAGCTCATGAGAGTCCTGGCCACGGCACAGCGTGGGACTGGGAGTGCTCTCGCCCACAGCAATGCTAACCTGGAATCACTGAGAGAGTCCAATAATCAAAACAGAGGATTTCCCTTGCCAGATTGATAAGCCTACTTCGTGTTTATTTTGGTGCCTGTCAGAAAGTGGTCTTAAGAGCTTAGTCCAGTGGTATACCACATAGCTCTGACCAGGAACTGGATATCCTCTGCTTGTCTTGTGGGGAAGGACTGTCCCTTTCACCTGGTGTGTTCAGGACCACACACAGCCACCTTATTTCAGGAATGGGAATAGGAGCTGTTGTATGTGTTGCTCTGATCTCTGGGTCATTTGGGCTCAATTACAACAGTAATCTGTGTTTGGAAGTGTTATTTCGTGCACTGTGGCTCGTGGCCACAGATAAATCTGATAATTGATCACTTCAGTTCATTGCGGTAGAGTTGCCAAGAACTAATCTGTGCAGACCTCAAGCAGGGTGTCATGTCTTCATTGCAAATAGTTCAATGGAGAAAAAAAAGTCACCTATTGGAGAGTTGTGGTTTCCCTCATCCGGAGATCTGCCTCTGCAAACTGTGTTCAGTTGCAGCTGAGATGGATCTCAAAGGAAAAATGTCAGTTACAAATGAAAAGAAAAGGCCGTAAGGAGTTTGCTGTTCTCAGCTGCCCTGGCTGCACCTGTATAAATGTGTGATAGCCATTATATGCAACAAATGGGAAGTGGGTCTAAAACACCACTTCCCAGTTTTTTCCTGAATCGGTCCCCTGGTTCTGTAGGGACCATCTGCCTTAAGAAGAGTGAATCCCATGGCTTGTGCCAGCTTGTCAAATCTGGCAGTAGATTCAAACCTTGAGAGAGAGGACATGGATTTACCATTCACCAGATGGCCCATTTTCCAAATGTGCTAAGTGATTAACACTGGACAAGACCGGGACCTGTAACCTTCTGGTGGCCCTGGTAGCGCTCTGAGATGCATGCAGGGGCAATCAGAAAGCAGTTTCAATATATCTGCATCAGTGTGCCAGCAGTCACAAATTCACAGTTGCGTATAGCATTTTTTTTTTTTGCTGGCTGGATGACAGAGGAGGAGATTGTGCATTTAAAGGAGTATTACAACAGGTCATTTTTTTGGTGGCACTGGAACATGCTTTTCTAAGCGTGGAAGCTGTGGAGGTCAGAGGAGTTTCTTCCTGCTTTTGCAATAGCAGTAAGTTTCAGTTTACAAAACAGTTTCCCTGGGACACGAACACAAGGCATTTGACAGCCTTGTTAGAGATAAGTTGTTTGGGAATGTTTTTCTCCAGATCACTTTTTGTAACAATAACAAAAAAATCCTACTTTGTCTAAAATGAGCCCTTCTAATGAGAATTAATAATTTTAAGAGACTTGGCAGTAAAAATTTCAGATTTTTTTTTTATTTAAAAGGCCTCATTTTGATATTTTTTGGGTAGAAAATATCTAGCTTAGAACTAAAAACCCTAGCTCAAAATTACCTTTATCGTACATTCATAACACTTGACCTAATTATAAGAACCCTGAAAAAAGAAAGTCAACATATTTCGAAGTCCTCAAAGATGTAAGAAAACACAGTAGTGGAAAGAATGGGTAAGTTTTTTTCAGAATTTAATTTTTTTGTAAATCTGGATTTTTCTTTAGAATTCTCTCGAAGCCTGAAATATTTTTCCCAACATAGGATTGTTTCTAGTCCAGTTTATTACGGGTTCAGCAGTAAAGCTGCATATTCAACAACAGATAACCTTACCAATATTTTTGGAGGAAAGGAAATCTGACTCAGTCAGACTTTTAGTAGAATTATTCAAACACAAGGCCATTCCTACATGATGTTATACATACCTGCTTTCTCTCTGATGCTTTCCAGACAGCACTCATAAAGAAAAAGACATGGTATCTCTGAACAGAGGGGTATGGAGAAGTGAGGGCTGTGTGGTGGAGTGCTGTTGAACGTGTGAGCATGTACCCAGAGGCTGGAAAAATGAAAACAGTTTTGTTGAACTCCACCCCGATTCTACCTCCACCTCCACTGCTCTCTTCTAGTGGCTCTTTTCCCTCTCCAGCCTCTTTAGAAATCCTCACCCTACAGGAAGGGAGAAGAGAGCGAGGAACTGGGGCTCCAGCCAAGATTGCTGTGCCCAGACCCTCTTGTGCCACGCCGAGGAGTGGGCTGAAATAACTGGCGGTGTTTCCCACACACACCACAAAATGTGCATATCACAGACTCACAGAACGGCAGGGGTTGGAAGGGACCTCTGGAGACCATCTCATCCAGCCCCTGCGGGAGCAGCACCCCCAGAGCAGGGGCACAGGACCGCGTCCAGGCGGGGTGGGAATGGCTCCAGGGAAGGAGACTCCACAGCCTCTCTGGGCAGCCTGGGCCGCTGCTCTGGCACCCGCACAGCAAAGGGGTTTTGCCTCAGATTTCAGTGGAACTTCCCGTGTTCCAGCTTGTGCCCGTTGCCCCTTGTCCTGTCGTCGGGCACCACCTAAAAGAGCCCAGTCCCCCCCTCCTGACACCCGCCCTTCAGACACTGATAAGCACTGAGGAGATCCCCCTCAGCCTTCTCTTCTCCAGGCTGAACAAGCCCAGGCCTCTCAGCCTTTCCTCATCAGGGAGATGCTCCAGTCCCCGGTAGGGTGGAGCATCTTTGAGATATTGAGATGGATGTAAGGCTTTTCAAGTAGTCTGTAGTGGCAGTGGTGTCCCACATTTAAGGGTTTTCCATCAATCCAGGATCACCAAGTGGGACTGAAATCATTCACCCTCCCTGTCCACTGCTTGTCCCGCAGCAACCTGTAATGCTCCATGGTCTGTTGGGCTGCTGGCACCACTGGGAGATGGGCTCCTCAATAATCCTGATGAGATACTGGCAGTGATTATTTGTTTGCTGATGAGGAGGAAAGCAGTGGAGGTTGACCTACTCCTCTGCTCTCCTACCTCTTGTAGGACTTTATCTCAAGACCCCTCCTCTCTGTCCCTTCGCTTCTTTGGTCCCCTCTGTTTCCCTCCTCTAGAGTTTTATTCTTACCATTTTTATCCCCCCTGCTTCCTGCTGCTTTTGTGTTTTGAGAGCCTAGGACTCGCTATGAACAGAGCCTGAGCAAATCCATCCATCACTGCAGTCATGGGCTTTTTTTATTATTTGTTTGTTCCATACTGAAGTTTTTAAATTTCCAACTTAAAGTTTTGGACGAGTATCTCAAAGGTGTAAGGATGACAGTAGAGCTGCTGGGGAAGTCCTGGAGGACTTGCTCTGAGAAGACAGCATGGACTGGGTTGAAAGAGGCTTTACCCAGCTTCCCCTGACACTCCAGATGAGTGGTCCTCACCCTTTCCTGAATTAAAAAAGGCTGACCAAGGAGTTCTTTCCAGCAGGTCAGTGTGCCTGCTGCTTCTTAATAAACATGCTTTATGTCAAACAACTTAGCTCAGTGTGAGTTTTCCCTGCCCCTGAGCCACTCTCCTGTTGCGATAGCTGGTGCTGCCCTTCCTGCTGGGAGTGAGTGTGTTCATCAAGGGGAAAAAGCCAGGGCAGGTTGTGGGAGAGGAAGCATATCCCTGATGAAGAGGAAGAAGGTGGAGACCAAGACTTTGCGCAAGACCCCCTCCCAAAAGCCCCTTAATCATCTTCTGTCACACCACCAGTGCCTCCTGTTTAATTCCAGGAAGTCCTTAACTCTTACCTAGTTTACTAAGTATTGCCGTCACTAAGAAAATGGTGCTTAAACCAAGTTTTACTGGGGCCTCCAGAAACCTTGAGCTGCTAGCTTGACTCTGGAGCCAGCCAAGGCATCGTGGATCACCCCTTGAAGGTTGGCCATCCCCAGAGTAGCCCCATGAACTAAACCCAATGAGCAAATCAGCATGGAATGGCTCTGTGCTGCAAAGGCTGTTTCATGTAGTTATAAACTCAAAAGCTGGAAAATTCAGAGCCAGCACTAAATATTTGTTCCACTTTCAAAGCTGAGCATCAGGGAGCCATTCCTTAAATAGTGGATATCTGTTCTCTGAGCCCAGATGTGCTTATAGCATGGGTTTTGCCAGCGTTTTCCCTTCCTCATGCTTCCCACAGAAATATGCATGCAGCTTTCTAGCAATCCATCCTTTACCCTTTAAAGTTGGTGTGAGGGGTAGCAGCTGTTCCTTCTTCAATACAGGTGGCAATAACATTGTACAAATTGTTTTCAGCCTTAATCAGTAAAGCTTGCCACACAAGCGATCCTATTTCTTGCCAGAAGCGATAAATCGGACACAATTTTGGAGCAGATGAAATGTTAGACAGAATACATTAGTCAAAGACACTTCAGGGTATCGGTTACTTTCCCATGGTGTGTAAGTAATAATTCAGTTCTTAAAACCTTCCACCTGGATTTAGAAGGTCACCTGAGCTCCTGTTGCAGGCATTTAGAAGCGAGTTGGTGTGAGGTAGCAGTGCCAATGGGTATGCGAGCATTGCATTACCATTTATGTAACTAGAAACAGCAGCAGAGTCCAGGCTGGAATCTGGGATACTGGTCTTTATTAACCCATCTTACTGGGCCCAGGCTGGGACATTCCTCTCTCTTGCTATCATTTTACACAGGCAGCAAATCTCAAATGATCACAGCTGTATCCTTTCCTTAAGTAGCACAAGCTGGGCAGACCTGGAGTAATGACAATGCACAGAGGTGCACAACGGACATCTCCTTGAAGGTCAGTCATGCCTTCCTTCCACATTTGGTGGCTGCCTTAGCCTAGTGTGTGCAGCAGAGAGCTTATCCTGAATGAACCAGAGGAATCAAGAGTTGAGATACCTAGAGAGAGGAGCTTTTTCTTTCCATTATGCTTCTGCCACCTTTCCTTGCCCTGAGTAAACCCATTGCCTCTCTCAGGGAAAGAAGGTGCTGAAGGAGGGCAGTAGGGTTCTCCTCTTACTGGGCATGTGCACTGCAGAGCTCGTGAAGCTTGTGTAAGATGCCTTCTGTTTGGCTGGTAGAGGTAATGGCTTTGATATCTACTTAAACATACATCTACTGAAATTTCTATAAGGCGTATGACTTTGTTCCACATGATGTTCTGAGTAAAAACCAAAACTATAAATATATAAGACTAATTAAAGACACTAAATGAATTGCACTGTGGCTAATAGTCACACTTCCTAAGTAATTATAAATGAGGAAGCATTCAGAATGGGTGTTCGTGGCATATACCAAAAGACTCATTCTTAGGCTCAGAGCTGTTCAGTCACTTGGTTTTTGATGTGAGAGCACATGTTTTATTTCATTAGTCAAAGACGATGATGACGCAACCATTGATGAAGTAATAAAGGACAATGTCAAGGACAGAACTGTTCTTCAGGGTCTTCGGGATTGTCTGGTAAACTAATCTCATACAAAAAAAATAATGTGTATTTAAATCTTCAGTCAAATTCAAGGTACTTAACAGACCAAAAATGTACTTTTAGAGCCATGCCATTTCACTGGGAGACTGTGTTTTGGAAAATAGTGACTCAGTCAGCCTCATTGTTATAATGGATAATCAGCTAAACACATGCTCCCTGTGTGATACAGTACACCTGAAAGCAAATGCCACTGTCTCGGATTAGAGCAGATTGCTGAGTAAAGGTCAAGGAGGTGATATTTCTATGTGTACAGCATTAACGAGACCATTACTGAAATACTGCGTCCGCTCCTGGTGTTTACGCTTTTAAAAGGATGTTGACAGATGGGCAGAGAACAGAGAATGGCTGAGCAGCACAAGCATAGGTTGAACTGTTCCATCTAAAGAGAGGCAAGAGAAGCTAAACCAATTTATTTTGTCAAAGATGAGATTTTTATATTCTTGCACTAAGACCTGAAAGCAAAGAGATAATTATTATTGAAAACTACCTCTGGATATAGCAAGATCTAATGGTTGGGTGCTGAAGGTGGACAAATTCAGATTAGAAAACAGGCAAATAAAAATGCCTTTTGCTTTCAGCGTCAGCAACCACTTAACTCAGGATGTGGGGCTCGCCTGTTACGTGAAGTCTGTAAGTAAGCAATGAATCTTTTTGAAAAAGATGGGATGCTGGTAAACAGGAGGTCGTGTTGAGACACAAGTGGTGTGATAAAAATACTGTGGCTGATATAGTCAGGTCAGGCTAAGTGAATTTACTCGTGTCAGTGGCTCTAGACAGAGACAACTGATTTCTCCCACATAATTTTAGCAATTTGGAGTGAAGCCACTGAATGACTGGAAACGGTCAAATGTTTGATTGTTGCAGGCAGTGGTATAGGGAAACTTGGTTTGATCTGAGGATCTTAGGTGGAAATGGCAGAGCAGGCAGCAGCGTCATCTTTCAGCTTGCCAGCCAAGCGCGAAGCTCCTCGGGGACAGTGTCGCTAACCGCCAGCGAGCCGTACGGTACGCTGCGTGTAGCTTAGTTACCTGCTAACTCGGCGCCGCTCCTGGCATGCGTTAAAGCAGACAGGGTACCCCCCCGTCCCCTTAACTTAGTGCTGCTTTCCCTTGGTCCCTGAAGGAAGGGCATCCTGTGCTCGGGAGCCATGATGTGTGAGAAGCAGCAGAAGTTTCGCTGGGGTGGTTCTGCGGTGGCAATGTGGGAGCCTTAAGGGAGCAAAGTCTGGCCCTGTGGATGCTTTACGCCATTCTGGTGATTAAAGTCCCTGGAGAGAGGATAAGCCAGACTTTGGGTCAGTATCTCAAATCTGTTCAAAACACACACGAGGATGAAGTCTGGATCTAATAATCCCTTTCACCTCATGGATGCCAATTATTTTTATGGTCCCACAGACAGGATGTTACTATTGGGTTTGTTGTACTTCTGAACACTGCAAATACCGAGGAAGGGTGAAGCTTTTTCACTGTAGTTTTTAAGCTGAAGACAGCCTTTAAAAAGGGCAGTAGAAGGGCAAAGTTCTTAATACGGAGGAAAATATCAGGATGGCTCTTTTGTGGGTCCGTGAGGCACTGAATATTTATGTCAGCTCACAGCTGGTTTTCAAATTTGGTATATCATCAGAATATAAATCGTGTAGAACACAGTATTAGGCAAACTGCATAAATGCATTAAAGACTGAGAGGTAACAGATGTAGCGTATGTGTATACGTAGGAAGGTCTAGATCAGGTGGGATCTGAATCCTAGTTTTGGGAGAGCAGGAACCTGTCAGTGACTGAAAGTGCTTGTACGCATGGGAAGTAAGAATTGCCATCACCAGACTTCCTCCATAGGTGCAGTAGGAACAGAAACGTTAAACGCTTGACTACACCTTGATGCAAGAGGAGGTATTTTATGTTATGTAGCATGTGCAGCCTGAAATCTATTCCTTGCTAACTTAGGGGACTGAAAGGAGCAGGCCAGCAGGCACACCTATCTTCATGATATGGTTTATGTGAAGTAATTGCACTCTGTAGAGTGTGATGTGTGGTGGGGGTAAAGTAGGAGTGAGGGGCAGGCACTCACAGATCTCTCAGATAGGGAGACAGGAGTTGAATGAGGGGCATAGAGGGTCATTAGTCAGTGTAGAGATAACCGGCTTTCTCATAAATGATCTGCCTCCACCACCACAGAGGTCAGCGTGGGCAATTTAGAAAGCTAGCCTGGCATGTGTGAGCTGCAGAGGTGCAGCAAAACGCGTGTGTGAGTATCCATCCTGTATGTCAGTGCCTTGTACCTGAACAACCCTGCTTAAGGTGCCATGGGCCAGGGAATAAGTACCTGCAGTACAAATACACCCAAACCCCCTCTTGATTCCTTCTGAAAGGCCTTCCTCTTACTTCCAGTACAAACGCTGCAGAGCAAGGCTTTTTGCACAGGCGGTGAGTAACACATCTCTTGTTTGATGTACTTTGACTTCTTGGGAGGCTGGAATAACCTTGACATTACATCCATTTGTAGCTCAGATCATTTTTCCACATGGAATAAACTTTACCAGCAGAAGGACTTCTGACGTTAGTATGATTGTGTCTACACTGGGGCCTTTGCTATGATCAAAATTTTTTGATGGGGTAATTTTTTTTTAATGTGTTCATTTCACAGCTATGCTAGAGCCAGAGTACAGAGTATGTTTAAGGACTGGGGTCCTGCATATCTTCCTTTCATAGCAATGGCATTGCCCACATGTTTGTTCCGCTTCATGGGACAGATTTAGAAAAGCTTGTTTTGATAAACTGTTTGCTTGCTTGGCTTGGCATTCCCAAACACCGTGTCAGCTTTCCACAGAGCAGACTAGTTTGGGTCGGCTGGGGAATTCAGCCTGCTGCTCGGCAGTGCTCAGCCAACAAGTGGCATGACTCAAGAAGATAATTGGGTTTGGGTTTTTGTTTTTTGTTGGGTTTTTTTTTTTTGAGTAATTACACAAGAATTGCAAAGCTACTTTCTAAAAGTGGGAAGAGAGGGTCTGAAATGGATCTGAATTTTCTTCTGGATGTCTGGGAGTTGAGAGCCACGTTAGGCAGTGGCTAATGATGCTAATTGTAATACTTTCCTTCGGGTGGGGGGTGTTTCTAGATGTGTGGCTTGTCTGTGTGTGTTTTTCTGTGGCTATGTCTGCAGCACAAGCCAGAGTTTCTTGTGTGGCTGCTGCCAGCTACTTAGAGAGCAAGTGCTGGGGAGTCTGCTCTCATACCAGCAGGAGGAAAGCAGGGAAAACATGCAGGAAGAAAGCTAAAGATGAGACCTGAATACTGAGGGACTGATCTGTATTGAAGGATTTCTGAAGTACACAGAAACAAGTGTCGTGGCTGCACGGACAACCTCTGTGGCTCCTGCCATCCCTCCTGATCGTCTCTCTCCCATTTTAACGCTTTCTTTCATGAGCTCCATTATGTAGGTACAGAGGTGGTGGGTGCCCGGAGGTGGTAACATAGGAAGAATGGAGTGATCAGCCACTCTAAAACCAAGTAAAATAAAATGGAAGCATGGAGAGTGGGAGCTGGAAACTAAACATCACTGGAAAAAAGAGGGAAGGCCGATAGGAGTAGTCTACAATTTCTAGTAGGCTGGCATATTAGCTACGAGAAAACAAGATTTGGGCATGCAGCATTTCTTCAGACCTGTGTACTTCGAAAGCTCGTCTGTTGTTTTCTTAATTTCAGTTTGCCTAATGCAAGCTATTGCTTCTCTCTGAGACCTGTTTGTCACTTGCACCCTTATACTGTGGCTCCGCCTATCACCGAGATGCTGACAGAGAAGCTTTGAGGGGAGCACTAACGGCCGGTGGATGCCAAAGGGATTCTGGTTTGGGTATTGTTTTATTTGTGAGGCAAAAATGCTGAAGAGTGAAGGAAATAAGTGAAATGAAGAGGAAATGAAACCTCATTCTAATTTCCAATCTAAATGTGTTACTGACCAGGGTAAACACGTTTTCAGGGTGTGGGAACAACACTGTCTTTCGTCTTTGGTCACTCACTCTTTTCTGCCATGTTTCCCCACTGGATGTGTTTTCAGGCAGCAGTCAGACCCTCCTCCGCCTTCCCTCACGCCGGCTCAGCTTGCTGGCTTTCCACCGCAGCAGGTCCAGCCAGCGTGAGCTGGTGGCTGCTGAGAGCAGTGGTCCCACCCTTCATCCCGCTCCCATTAGGGTCGCTGCCCAGGCATTCGTCCGACCGGGAGCAGATCTGGCCACTGCCCTCCTCTCCTCACCCTCCAACCTTCCTCCCCTCCCGTCCTCCCTCCCCTCCCCTGACATTATTTTTAACCCAGATCGGTGTCTCGATTCGCTTCAGCCTGTGGCCTCCTGCTTCTGCCAACAGAAACAGGCTGTGAAACTACAGTTAACCCCAACTTCTTCAAGGCTCCCCACAGCCCTTCTGACTCTTGGCATCTCACACCCATCTGCTGGACGCATCTCACCTGCTAACATGGAAGATGGCAACAGCCTTCTCCTTTCGGCACAGGAGGACAGGCTCATATTGCCTGTGCTGTGGACTTGGGAAGAAGCTCGGCACAACGTGCATAGGCTTTAGTGAAAAGTTATTGGATACCGTGGTACATTTATAACTTGTAAGACGTGCTAGTAGAGTCGGGTCTGCTTTCCTCATGTTTTTCAGTTGTGAAATTTCACCCAGTCTCTTCTTATAGTTCTCAAGACTGTTCCACCCATGACAGTCAAGAAGGAAAATATCTCCCTAATAAATAACCATTACAATTGCAAAGTTGTGGGAATAAAACTCTAAATTGGAAAACATACCACAAGTGTACTTCAGCATGGAGTTTGTATATTTTACTTCTGAGTCTGACTGTGCTGACCTCAATAGACCCCAAGCATAATCCACTCCCCTGCTGAAGTCAGTAGGGGTAGGATCCATCTCATCTAACTTTACAGGTGTGTGCTATACGCAGCTAGGTCTGGAGTAATCAGACTCCCTGTGTAGTCAGGGGACAGTACATGTGTTTTGGCACTAATCAGCCTGACTTATTTTAGCTTTCTGCCTAAAGATGTGGACTTATGTCTTTTCGTGGAGAGTAATTCAGTTGCCAATAACAAGTTCAGGTTTGGATATCTATATCTCAAGACAGCTGATGTGTACCCTCAAACTTTCCACTTACTTCAGTTGGCTCCAGACCAGGTCTTGGCAGATCAGCATTTAGTCATGACCACTCACGAATGACAATAACCCTTGAGTTCTTGCCTCAGAATATCTTTAAAGAAATGGATGTGATGTTATTGGAGAGAATGCCCACAGGTTATTATAGTTTAATCGCCCTGTGTGCTCTCAAGAGCTGCCCAGTGATGACTGACAATGTTTCTATACCTTTAATGACAAATGACAGTTTAAAGTACGAGAATCTCAGAATAATTCAGGTAGGAAAGGGACCTCTTGAGCAAACCTAGCCCAACCTCCTGCTCAGAGCAGGGCCGGCTATGGGATCAGCCCATGTCACTTGGGGCTTTGTCCAGTTGGTCTTGAAAATCTCCAAGGATAGAGACTTCATGGTATCTCTGGGTGACCTGCTCTGTTGCTTGGCTGTCCTCAGGGAAAAAATTGCTTTCCTCACATCAAGTCAGAAACTCCCCTGTTTTGATGTACAGCCTTTGTTTCTTGTCCCCCCACCATGCACCTCTGAAGAGCCTAGCTCAGTCTTCATGATAACCCTCTCATAGGTACTGTGGGAATGCTGATAGATCACCCCAAAGCCATTGCTTCTCCAGGCCGAATGAGTCCTGGTGCCTCAATCTCTCTTCCCAGGTTAGGTGTTCCAGCCATGACCATCATGGTGGCCCTACACTGAACCTCGCTCCAGGCTATGGCTGTCTTTCCTGTACTGGGGGTTGTGAAACTGGACACAGTGTCTAGATATGCACAGAGCAAAGGAGAATAGCCGCTTCCCTGTACCTGCTGGCCGTGCTCCTGCTCGTGCAGCCCAGTGCTCTGCTAGGTTTCACCGCTGCCGGTGTGCGCGGCTGGCACACGTGTAGCTGACTGTCTGCCAGGGCTCCCACATCCCTTGCAGCAGTCAGTTGCTCCCCAACCTGTACTATTCAATTAGTAGGATTTTGGCAGAAGTTTTGTAGTGATTGAGAGCTGTGCTAAGAAGTAGCAGTCACTCTTATTATTAATTATTGTTAAGCCATGCATTTAGAATAGCTTCCAAAAATCAAAAGTCCATTAGTATTTATTGGGAATATTTCCCTAAAGCAAAATGCTCACTGGCATTCATTATTTAGCTGAGTCCTGATACAAAATAGAAGTAAGAATCTGATGTGGGAACAGCCTAAATAAAAAGAATGGTTAATTATATTTCTGGGAGATGCTGGTGCTCTTTGGAATGAAAGGTGTAAAGTGGAGAGGTGCTCAAGCTGGTTGCACACAGGCTTTTTAATTTTCTTTTCAGCATTTGGTAGTGCACTGTGTGCACAACGTGCGCCCACTGCTGCATTCAACCTTGTGACTCCGTTGCGAAGTCACTCGCTGTTTAAAAGGGAGAAGCTGTGGTGCAGAAACCCAGACGCCTCTGACCTAATTTTAATTGTCAGAAAGTTAGACGTGCAGTCCCAGGCTAGCAATCCACAGCTCTTCTAGAAGGGAGGAAACAGGTCCCTCCAGAGGTTCCTGGATTTCATCTCTTCCCTACTTGTTTTGGGGTGAAAAATGGTCTGTCTTCACTGACACTGGCAGAAACTGAACAGTCAGTCTAAATTATTAGCCTTTACCTGAGATTCAAGACTAAAATCCTAGTTAAAACTAAGCCTTGGCATTACCATGTAAGTGCTTCTCCCCCAGACTAGTCATGGAGAACTGCGAGTGTTTCTAGGTTTTTCCTCCAAATTAAACAAAGCCTCCAGACCATCCCTCACGTTGCCTGAGGGATGTCATGGAGATGCAGTGGGGCTGAGGGAGATGGCAAACAAGCTATTCTCCCCATCCTCCGTCGCTCCCACCTTTGGCAGGATGTTTGCACTCTGTTGGTGTTGGCGTGGGTTCCTTCCCTCTGGGGAGGTGAAGAGGGGGTTGTACTTGATATTTCCACTCCTGTCTCCTTGCATCTGTGGCTGATCCTGGCAATGGGGACAGAAACTGCCCTCTGCTCCCTTTGAAAAGGGACCTAACCTGTTTTACTGGGGAAAATGTTGCAGTCGAGCTGCCAGAGTGCTTGGAGGTATCCCAAATTAGTTCAGTAGAAATGGCACTAAAATATCTTTAATTTTCTCCCCCATATCAGGATCTCTACTATTAATTTCAGTGACACGGCCTTCACAGCGGAACTGCTTGGTTTTTTTTCAACACCTCCACAGACACCTAGATGAAACCCAGCTGCTAGCGAGTTCTCCTGGGGGATGGAGGGTTTTGGGTTTTGTTCTTGAGATAAGCTGAATTTTCACGCTGGGGGGTGGGGGGGAATTCAGCAATGTGTGTGCAGCACAAAGGAAAATGACAGCACCCTGGGACAAAACCCACCAGTTTTATTTCCAGTCTGTGGGAATCCTGGCTGGGTTACACTGTTCACAGGTTTGACCAGGAGAGCACTTCAAACAAAGAAACTTTAATACTGAAAAGAAACTTTGATTGCTTTTTCCTAGGTATTGAAGGGCTCTCTTGCACAACCAGCTCGCAGCAATGAGAAGTGCTAAGGGTCCCTGTCCCAGTCCTTCCTTAAAGGCCCCTCGGTGCTTTGGTTAGAAGAGTCACACAGTAACCTAAATGACAGCAAGTCTCAATTAAGATTTAGTTTGGAGGCTAAAAGCTATCCAATGATTTAGTCTCAGGGATTAAGGAAAACAAAACCTTACCGACGGCTGGATAAAATTCACATTCTTTTCAATTGTGATCATCCTACATCAAGGAAATGTTTGAAATGTTGGCAGTCTCCTACGATATGCCTGCAAAAGTTATTATATTGCTTTAAGTAATTTAAGAAAAAGGAACCAAGAGCTATAGCACAAATGTGTTATATAAATCTTCATTGGGATCACTGTTGTTTTTACAAAAATAGTTTGACTGATGTCGGGTCCCAGTGGGTGACCTTTAAAAGAGACCACATCAAATGGAGGGGCAGAGCTGCAGCTCTCCACCCCCATGCTGGCTCTTTTCCTCCTCGCTTCTCCTCTCCAGAGTGCCTCTAGACAGCTATGTCATCTGTAGCCATAAAATAAATTGAAGAATGTCTGTCTCGTTAGAGGCAAAAAAGGAGCCCTTTTCTCATCTCCACTGAAGTGGGCCACGTCCCTAGCTGGGCCGCAAAGTGAGCTGTGTACCTGCCCGGGCTTAAATGACCATAAAATCTCCTCCTTCTCCTCCCTCACCATGGATCAAGGTGTCCTGGGTTAAGAGAGAAGTTTTTGTGGGGCCTGGGCAGAGAGCGACAGGAGTCCCTGCTCCGTGCCACCTTTTAATTCACTGTTTAATTAGTGTGGGAACAGCATAATTTGCCACTTGTGTCTATTAACATCAAACTGTTGATGCTAGAGGAAGGAGGAAGTTTGATTCTCAGAGGGGCTTTCTGAAGCACAGCTCCTCCTAGGAAATACATGTGGGATAGCTTCTTACCCTGAGTATTTATGCTCAAAAGAGGAGTTCAGCACAGCATCGAGGGTGTGCAGCTCACAAGATCGCTTGTCTGATATTTGAACCAATCTGCACGGGTCAAAACTCATCAATTATTGTGGTAGAAAATCTGCTTAGGCGTTTTATTTCCCTCACCAATGGTGTGTTTGGTTGCAGCTTAGTAAAAGAAAATTTTTTTTTGTACCGCTTTCAATCAGGAAGGTGAATAGAAACAATCAGTGCTATCGTTACACAAGGGTGTCTTATTTTTAGAAAGCCATACAAGAGTAATACAAGGCAAAATAAAGTCCTGCTGAGGTGTTCTGCATGAGACATTAAGAGATGCTGTATTGGCAAACAAGAGTTCATCCACTCAGATAGAAACGGCACTGGTGGAACAAAGCATTGCTTGGAGAGAGGTGAAGTGTTAGTGGAAGTGGATTTGTTTCCTTGTGGTCTAAGGGCAAGGGCAGGGATAGGGGTGTGGGTCCTTCATTGCCACCTACTCCCCTATGGCCAAGTTCCTGCACCATGCCGTTGTGTGTCTCAACACATCATGTGAAACTTGTGAAGAAATGACACACTGGTGCCCATCTAGCCAAGGCAGCCTCCCTCAACCTATGAATCACGGTAACAGAGGTAATTTCTTGTAGTTCAGATGATTTTATAAAATAAGATTCCTTTTCCCTTCTTTAATTCTTTCCAGGACTACATGAACAAATATCCTCTCCTTAGATGTTTCAGTCCCTAGTACTCCTTGCAGCCTTCTAGAAGAGCCATTGGTTCCCTCTCTAGTAGCAGACAACCAGCGGGAGGAAGCCAACAGGTTTAGAAGCTATGCTAGAGAAGGGGGAAGTGTCACAGAGCTTAGACCAGCTGTGGCTTAAGCATCCCTAAGAGCCACACAATCCTTTGGAGCTTTCGCTGCTTGTGCTGAATGCATGGATATTGCAGTCATTTCCATAACAAAAAGCAAGGTCCAGAAACCAAGATTAGGCTTTCTATGAAAGATAAGTAGAAGATGCAGTGACAAGTACTTGTTTGGATGCCTTGGTGCAGTTCAGGCTTAGGACAGGAGGATCTTGATCAGTAACTGGATGGAAGAAAGAACAAGAATATACACCTGGGTGTGATCCCTGCTTGTTCCTTACCTCATGGGAAATGTCTATGCAGCACCTTGAGAGTCTCTCCAACAAGAATACAGGGTTGATCAATTATGGGGCATGTTGCACTTACAGCTTTTTTCCTGGCCTGCCATGTAGACGGAACCACTGAGTTTTAAATCCCTCCAGGCACAGTTATTAATTGAAGATCATTAATTTTTGCCCTGTAGTGTACTGGCCTGCCTAAATCTTCTGGGAACCTGTTTGTTTAGCTCTCTTTTTTACTGCTGACAGAGGAGAACCGTTGATTTGGCATTAGATGGGATGTCAGAGGGTCTGACCGCAGCCGACTACATGCTTCAAACCAAGTAATGGCATATATTGTACTGCTTGTTATACTACTTACAGACAGAGGACAGCCTCTGCTTTTCTAGCTGTTCCCCAGACACTGTTGGGAGTGTTTTGAGTATTTGATATTCATGATATACTCTTTGGTTAGTATTTGATTAATTCAAATTATTTTTCCACTGAGTGGCAAGAACATTAGTTTCCAGTTTTGATTCTTGAAAGCACAACTTTAAAATTTCTTTAAAATGCCAATATTTGCTTAAAATATGTTGCTTCTGATAAAATGCCTGCTACTAAGCTTGTGTGGTAGAGCACTTGGAGAATGCCTTGCTCTGAAAGAGCAAATTTAGGTAAGAGAAAGCTAATAAAAATTATTTTTGTTTTTAAAATGACAACCTACAATCAAAGATATTCTGAGTAGTTATGGAATCATCTTAATTATCATTATCAATTAGTCCACCTTGATTACTGGGGGCAAACTCTCTAGGAGCAGAGAAAGCCCATAAGTTTGGACTTAGGAGGATAGGCTAGATACATAGTCTACTGCTTTAGGGGGTGCTAGTGCAGCAATCAGTTACATTTTTATGTAATAACGCCTCTGAGATTGTGCTTCTCTGTGGGAAGCCATGCAGATCAAAATGCATGGTGTAGTGGTAAGGAGAAGATTAATTTTTGGGGAAAGGGTAGGCAGGATGACTGGCAGGAGGAGTTCATGGGGGCTGTTAGCAGGGTGATGAAGGACGCCATACCTTCCCCAAGCTACTTCACGCTTCCTCATCCCCCTTCCCCCTTGAAACCCCAGATTCCTCCTTCCCTATTTGCACTCCTCTCACCCGCTCTGTCACAGGCCTGACTTTTGAATGCTCCTGCTGCAAGGCGTTGTGTCTCACCAACCTTCAGAGCTTGGTCCCAACGTGTTCATTTATCTCTGCTATCAGGTGCAGGCTAGCCCTCTTAAGCCACAGCGGGCCCCTGGCTCTGAAGGAGAGTCAGAGCTCTTTCCAAGAGGCAGTGTGGCTTGTCTGATGAAGCACAAGTTGCTGCTATTATCAGCCTTGTTTTGTTCTCCTGAGAAGCAGACAAAAAATTTCATGTTCCAAAGACACTTAGCCTCAGCACAACATTCCCATGCCCATCCTTGGTCAAGCTATGCTTTTACCAGTGTAGATTACTTTTTTAACTGACCCTGTGAAGCAATACTGCTTCAGAGGAAGCCTCAGCACTGAGTTGGACTTTCTCTGTTATTTCCTGGCTTAGAGAGGGCTGTTGTACCTGCAGCTGGTACATAAGGACTTCAGCAACCTACAATGAGGTTGCTGAGGGTTGTTTTTAGTGAGGTTTGGCCACTATACAGGTGTCTCCAGTCTTTCTTTTCCTCCTGGCTGCACATGGACAGCTCTCAAAAAAAGAAGTACAAATGAACTGTTCAGAGCGGTAGTGGCAATAGTCCCTCTTTAAAAATTCACTGGGCGTTGCAAATTACTTGACTGAATTTACTCTACAAGCATTTTATCCAAGCATATTTTTTAGTTCAGGAAACGATTCCTTCAAATAGGCCAAAAGAGGACAGTACGATTCATGTTCTGCTTGAAATACACAATGTGACTCAAATAATATCCTATTGTCATATCCTATCACACCCTGGATGGTGTGTCTCAAAGAGGCTGGACCGCCCAGTCCAGGTCACCATGTAATCATATTTCCTGAGTATTTTGTACTTGGTCTCTGTACAATCACAGATGAGTTGTGAACAGCTGCAGAAAGTGAAAGAGAGGGGCATGTACCACTGACACAGCTTTGTGGTCGTTATTCAAATAATGTTCGCAGATGTGCTTTTTTTCCCTTTTATTTTTTTCTTCTTAAATGCCACTAGCATTAGAAAACACCTTGCCCAACACCACAGGCTAGCAAAGTAGCAATCATGTTGTGTTCCTCAGTAACTATGAGTTGCCTAAATAAAGCAAAAAATCATTATTAAAATTCAACCATGTGAAAATCTACAGGCTGGAAAGCCTAGGAATGAATAGGAACGAGCTAGGCACACCTGGTGAAATCTGCCCTTGCAAAGAATGATCTCTTTTGTCTTTAAAACTCTATTCTAAAATTATCTTTGAGCTTTCTCACATCCTAAACCTCTGTTTAGAGAACTACCTGTTCTGATGCATCCAAGACTGACCGAAGCAGATTTTACTGTATATTCAACACTAGAAAGGAGGTGAGAAACTTTCCTGTCCAATAAATACAGTCAGTGATATAATTAAGAGCTGACGATCTGTTTGGTAATGCATAGCTTAGAGTAAAGATGGGATTTCTCCAGAAGAGTTTATAATGTGGTTCCTCTTGGCAAACAGCAGGTGCATGAGTACTGGCCCTTTCTTGAACAGGAGTGGCAACTCTGCAAATAAGCTTGCTGCTGCCAGCCAACTTCCTGATTTGCCTTTGGAAATGAGGCTGGACTCCTCTGATTTCTCATGAAATGTGTCTTCATTAAAGAACTTACCAGCATCCAAATAGTTGGACGAGGTAAATTGCCATGGTCAGTTGTCACCCAGAAAATATTATTTCAACAAAAAAAAGCCCGTGAGAGTGAAACAGCAAATAACTTAGCCTTTAAAAAGCAGAGTTCAAATTGGTAGGATTGTTCAAAAAATCAAGAAGGTCGCTGCATATCTAAGTGAAGAGGGACCAGACTGTTTCTACACTTGCAGGTTCAGGCTCAGCTATTGGAGAGCAGCACCACTTCGAAACGCCAGTGGAAGAGTTTCGCTGGGTGTCACTTACCTTGCCAGGGACGCCGCTCCTAATGCTCTCCACCAACCCTCCTCATCGTGTTTCTTGCGTCCTCCGTAAGGTTAATGTAGCCCACATCTGCCCCTTGGTTTGTTAGGGAAGGCTTGGTTGTAGGAGCACATTTTTACTCTGTCTCCCCTCTTGTAAAAGAGAGAAACCACAAATGCTTTTCTTCCGGTTTTAGTAATTTCCTCTCCACTTGGCAAACTCTGTTTTTTGACAGGATCTCTCAGATATTCAGGCTGAGTGCTCCTTGAATGAGAGCGCCACGGGGAGAGCTCAGTGGTGGTCTGTGGCTGTCTTTTAGGCACTGGATTCAGGGGAGCTATCCTGAGTAATAATTTCATTTTATTATGATGATTTACTTGGCAGTCCCAGTTCCTGAGGATAATTCTAACCTTGCTTTGGTGCTAAAAAAGAGCTTTGTAGCTCTGGAAAGTCAGATCGTGGGCTTTGAGCTTTCTACGCCGCAGCCCAGCGGTGCCAGGTGTGGCTAGAGGGCTGCTGGCTTCCACAGCTCGGCACCTCCGTGGATTACTGTCATGGGCAATAAGTGCCTCAGTGCTTCATGACTCTCGCTCTTGTTATCACAAGTGATTTAGAAACCAAAAGCCTGAGTTGCTTTAAAAAAGTGGAGTTCAGGGACACTGGGGTTGCTGCAGCCAGAGGTTTCCTTCCCATGCAGGTAGGGATTAGGAGTGATGGAGGTTTCGCGTGAAGCCCTTCATTGGCGTGGAGCTGGGACAGGGCCTGGCCATTCATCTAAACCCACAAAGTGGGAAAGTCCAATTAGGTGAAAAACCTCTTTCTTCAATGGCAAAATTGCTGTTGGTCATAGAGCAAAGAACATCTGATGGAGGAGGGAGGATGAGGGAAGCTCCTGTGTCCTCTGAGACATTGCTGCGGGTGTTTTGGTTGTCCTGACCACAGGTGCTAATAATTTCTAGAGAAACAACAGATGCAGTAGAATGCTGATGCTGGCTTTCCAGTGGCTGTTTGCAGGGCCTGAAGGGAACAAGCCGTCAAGCAGAGGCTGTTCAACCATGCTGCCCTTCTGCCAGCCTCACCAAGCAGGCAGGGGAAAACCTAATCAACTCGGGAGAAAGGCACTAATGTCTATCACGCAAACAATACTGAGTAACTGATCTGTCCATGTTGGTCAGTACTGAGGAGTCTCTAAACTCCCCTTATTGCATGATGAAGCATGGATGAAGGGGGAAAGAGGGTGGTATGGGTAGAAAGAGGTAAAGAGATGGTGTGAGTCAAAAGGAAATCTGAGAAATTTGTTAGTCAAGACAAGATCCAAAAAGCTCTGTCAGTGAATGGGAAAACTGAGCCAGAGCTCTGAGGTCAAAAGCAGTGGGCAGAGAGGGGGTGGCAAGCACTAGGGTCTGATGGGCCACCAGCAATAAAGCTGGAGTTAGCAAAAGACAGAGAGGTGAGGGGGAGGGAAAGGCTAATTTGTTGCACTTGAGCTTCTTGGTCTCAGTGTGCGTGACTTCAGAGTGGGGCACTTGCTGGAGTCCTTCCTGGGGGAAGGGACTACAAAAGGTAAATGTATTAATTTCTGTTTGCGCCACGACTACAAAGAACCCTCTCAGTCTGTCCCCAGATCTATTCTGCTCCAAAAGGGATGAGCTGGTTGATCAAGCACCTTACAAAGCAAGCGCTCTTTACATTTTTATCTTTATCTAAACTGGCTGTTTGTTAGTCCCAGCTTTTTCAGCCCATAACACATTTTTAACATTGTCAAATATTTCTGAACTTCAGACTAATCAGCTGCTCACCTACATAAACACAGTTGTTAAATTGCTTGTGGAACGTTTTGCTGAAGACTGGTATTCGCATCTGAGATAGGAGGACCCAGACCAGGCTCTGTGCTCACTAATAGCCAGCAGCTGGTCATGCTGGTCTCCTTCCAGAAGTTGTATTTCCCTTGTGCTTCATGACCCAAGCTGGTTGCAGCTCCGAGCTCCGTGGGTGCTACTATCTGCTAATTTATTTCGAGGTGGCAAGATCAGAACTTCAGGTTCAGGTCCACAAGTATGGATTGCCTGCCTTGCCCTGGTCCAGAGGTTATCACCTCTGCAGATGCAGCAGCCTGGCTAACATATCTGCTCCTACGTTTCTAGGTGTGACCAAGTGTACCCAAGTGACTTGTATCAGCTTCATCCTGGCCGCAGAACGTATTAGCTTAGCTTTCTGGGTTGTGATCCCTGCTGTGGCTGAAGCAGGGGTGGACGCCAAGCTCTAGCAGCAAGGACTCCTTCGGCTTTTGCAGCTTCAGCTCCTCAGACAGTGAACTGGAGCCTGCAGGCCCCTCAGTGCTCCTGTGGGCTGTGTTCAGAAAGCCTGCTTCCCGCAGAAACAAACCTTCCTTAACACAGACAGGAGTTGCAGCTATGTATTAGCGCTGTGGGTGCCTGTTACCTCCAAAAGAACAAGGCAGGTAGAAGGCAGAAAGTGTCCTCAGACATTTGGAAACCCTAGAAAATGCAACTAGTTAGACTACATCAGACCGGAACAGACTGGAGTTGTTATTCTGATGAGGTATGATTATTATTTTCTTAACCTGCACAGTCTTTAGGGCAAACAGTGACTATATTGACAGGAGATGCCTCTTACTGGTGAAAACCAGGCACCTTTTTTGTACGCATGTATGACCCTTTTCCTATTCATTTCTGCCGCACTGGGAAGATTGCGGTTTTCTGTGTCAGTGGAGAGGTGAAGCATTTGTCTGGTCCTCAGAAGTCTCATCATAGGTTTGTAAACAATTTGCAGTGATTTCAAATAGGAAATTTGAGCTAGGATGTGGATAAATGCTCCTGGCAAAGTCAAATAATGGATATCTTACAGTAAATCCAAGGAAACATATCTGAGGACCCTTCTTCATCCCGAAATGAAATGTTAACTTTAGATGAAAGGGAGGAACCAAATGCTTTTGCTGCAGTGTGCTGAGCAAATCAAAATAATAACTTGGGTTTTCTCATCTCTTTCAAGTCAAGGTCTTCATTCCCAGTTTCTCATTTTCCTCAGCTGGACAAACTGATGTGCGTGTCCAGGCTGGTGCTCCTCCTTTTTCAGGTATGAGAGCTGTGTGTTTTGTTATTTGGAATGGACGTGTAAATCAGTTTGTCCTGCTGTATGTGAAAGCCATTATTCTCCAAAATTTTTGGTTGAATAATAGTTCCAGGCTTACTTGTCCCAAAAAGAAATTTAGCTGTCCTTCCTGATGGTCACTGAATTGGTGAAAAATGCCAACAAAATGTTGCTCAAACACCAAAGGAAACAAACTCCACCTTTCAGGCAGCTTCAGTGCACTTCAGACTGCATCCACATTAGAAACATCAGCTACTGCCGTGTTTTGGCTTGCAGAACCTTCTCCTCCCAGAGAGATTCCTGGTAGAAACGCCAGTGGGTTCACTATCAAACGATTTGCTGTCTATTCATTCTTTTACTCTCTTACAGCCTACAGTGCTGCTTGGCAAAAGTTGTTTCCAGAGGTATTCCATCTTTAGAAGAAATCCTTTCCTTATTCAGCGCTGGTCCAACAGGTCAATTTATTCTCCCAAATAGAAGCTTGTACCCCTGCTATAGACATCTGTAATGGTTTTCCCTAAGTCCAGTGGCCATCTCTTTCTGTTTTTCTAAAGATACTTCTCTTGCCAAATGGTCTTCCAACAGCCGCATAAATCCGTATGTTTACAGCCCCCTTTGAGGTAATTAGTGCCTCATAATGTTTAGACTCAAGTTTTGTCTGAAATTCAGCCCCCAGAGCTGTCTGTGCATCTGCACCCATGTTCCTCAAGAAAAGGATGTTTTACATAAATCGCTTTTACATAGTGCAGTTGCTGCATGAAATATGACATGAAACAAATGTTGCACAAAATGACACAGCAGGCTTGAGGACTTTTGCGTCTTGCTCCTTTTCCGTTTTCGCTGCCTCTGGCATGCAGCCGTCATGGCAGGCAGGCCTGTTTAGCTCCTCTGAGCCGGGGTCTGCAGACCCTGAGCTGCTCCTGGAGTGCTTCTGAGCTAATTAAGCTTAACAGAGCAAGCCTCTGGCTGTGGCTCATTTGTGTCTTTTTTTTTTTTTTTCCTCCAGGAGTTGCTTTGGCATAAATTCACCTGTGCTGAAGCTTGCAAGCAGGCCAAATACTTGGGGAGAGGCGGATGTGCCACCCCACCAAGGTGGTACAGCTGGTTAAGGCAGTGGACTGAAAGCCAAAAGGCTTGAGGCTCTTTTCCCAGCTCTGCAATGGAGTGTGGTCTCTGATAAGATATTCTGGCACCCTGTTAATACCTTCTTTCTCCTCTTCTCCTTGGCAACATCAACTGCAGAGGCCTTTTGCGTCAGGATTGATTTTTGGCTTGTATTTTTTTCAGCACCATTAAAAACTGTTGCTTCTCCCCCTGGCCTGTACATTAGATAAATACATTTAAAGTGATCACCAGTACAAACCTTGAATAATGACAGCAATAAAGAAAAAGGAACTAGAGAGACTAAGAAACACCAATTACACTTCATGTGGGTCTGCATTTGCATCAGCGAGCTCTTGGGGACAGCTTCCTTTGGTTTTCCTGAAAAACTTCTGTTTCAGACAGATCTGTGTTTCAGGGGTTTGGGTCTGACCCCACCAAACACTCCAAAAAGCCCTTTCCCTTTTCATTGGAACAAAAATCTACATTAAAGGAGTCCCAAATGTAGAGATATTGAAAGCAGGTACAAACTGTCTGCCTTGAGTCTCCCTCTCCCTTCCATGCACTGAGTTCCTCTCTGTGCTGAGGGAATGAAGCAGTCTTGAAACACCGGCAGGTACCAAAAAGTAAAACCATCCACTGAGTTTCATCTGGGCTCCTGTCAAAATGATGTGGAATGGTAAGTCTCACTGGGCTTCCAAGCTAGGCTAATTGCTCCAAATTGTGCTCAGGGCATTAGAGATTTGCTGGAAGATTCATGGCCCAGAAGGAGCCTTTTACAGTAAATCTGGTCCCACATCTGGTTTGACATTGCAGTCTGAAAACGGGTACGATTTAAAGAGTTTCGTGTCTTGCCAGGAAGGCTGTAGCACAAAGCACTTGATCTGGTTTTCACCCCGTGGAAACAGAATAGCTCAGGCTTCTGTTGGTTTGGATGCTGCCTGGTGGCCCTGAGAGGAGCGACAGCAGTGGCTTCTGGGTGTTTTTTACAAAACTGAAAATACATGTCCAAAGGGTGTGTTCTGGGCATGGTCTAAGCAGTCGTGTTGAATGACACGCTGCTGGGTTGTAGAAAGTAAATAGAGTCCTTTCTGATGCCTATCGGTGCCAGGGTGAATTAAACACAGGAGCAATTTGCATGAAACAGTGCAAACAGAGCAGAGCAGTCTTGTGCTTAGCAAATGAGACGGGGCTGGGACCGGTGCCGGGAGAGAAGGTATAGCGCAAGCCAAGCAGTTGCAACTGGCCTGATAGATCCATTTCAGTTATGCTCAGAGCTGTGATTCACCCTCCTGCCTTTGGGATGCTTGTAGTCAAAAGAAATAAGAGAAATAAGTTACTGTAAAATGGGAGACTGGGGTCAGTTTCATAATTTATAGTCAACTATGTTTTAAATTCCTTTTTTACTGCTTTCTAACTGAAAGCTTCTGAGGCACGACTTTCTCTCAGGACAGATAGATTATTGCACTAAAATTTCTCTGGGATACTTTGTTTATCTGTGCTAAGGTTAGATAGCTCAACATGCACTTAAGTAAATACCATAAAACCCGAGGACTATCTTTAGCTACTGCAAAATGTTTTCCTTAAAATAATGAAGTGCATAACTGGCATTGCTTCTGCAAGAGCTTATTATATTGTTTCAGTATTTTTTAGTGCAGTAAGAAGAGGGCAGAACAGTAGAGAATATCTGGGAGTAAAGCACTTGTCCTTTTTCTTGGTACTAGGAAAAGCAGCCCAGGCTGGCTCTCAGGCAGTAGCAAACCTGACTCCACGGGTGACTGAGTGCAGAGGCTGACATGCGTACGCTGTTCGGACGAGACAGGGCCGAACAGGGTGGGTGGGAGGCCTGTTTTGGGGGAAGCATCAGATGGTAGTGTGCATGGAAGAGAAAATGGGAAAAATGTAGATGTGGCATGCATTATGGTCTGTGGGGGTTTTGACAGCTGGGAGGTGCTTGTAGGCAAAGATTTGTTTTGTGTGGAATATCCTACATCCCACCAGAGCTGCATTTCTGGGCCAAAGCTGGCACAGGGGTTAAGGGGAGCTTTAGAGGAAGGAATTGGTGGGCAGCCTGAACATGACTTGTGCAATCTCTGTGCTTGGTTTTCGTACACAGGGAAAGGAAAGATGTGAGTACACTAGCTGTGTACTAGTTGATCACAAAATCACCCCGAGTCACCAGCATGATCCACCCTTAAAGAAAGGGAAATGTGATCTCAACAAGAATTGCCAGGAGGGGCACAGAAATATCAGTGCCATTTTGTGAAGCACCAAGACGTCATCTAGAAGTCTAGTCACCTACTTCCAAAAAAATCAGTTCATACCGGGACAGATGCAGAGACAGGTCATTAGATTCATTAAGTAAATGATTAGGAGTTGGGTTTTTGTTAGGGAAATGTATTAAAAAGCCTGCTGGTTTGTTTATCTCAGCAAAACAAAAGCTTCAAGGGGGTACAATTGCTGTCTATAGATACTTCAGCAAATACACACCAGGAAAAGAAGAGAGCTGTTAAGCTAAAGGAGAGCTCTGACACAAGAACTAATGAACCTCAAGTGCTCACACCAGCCCTGAAAGGAGACCTCTACCCTTGGGAGAAGCAAGAAGGGAGTATTAGTGTGATAAAAACAAACCTCATTTGAAGCTGCAGATGGAAAGGCATTCTGTGACTGAGGACAGGGAAGTCCTTTTCAATCTTATGTCCCCAATTGCAGTGGGTTTTACGGTATCTGGTGGTGAGAACAGAAACCTTTTTAGTTGGTGGGCAGTTTAGCATGGGAAGTATTTGAGGTTGCCCCTTACATTTCTAGTACCTTGTGCTGGCACAGTTCTGGGCTCCCGTGCAAAGAGCTGAGTGACATTGTTCTGACTTACCTTTGCTTTGGGTTTGTTTGGAAAAGCGTGAAAGTCTGCATCGAGACTGAGCTATTGGTTCATATGGAGACCAGCTGTGAAGAAATGGAGAGCTTTTGCGAAGGGCTGAAGTATGTGCGAGGGCACTTGCAGCCGTTCTGTGGGTTGCATGTCTTGTTAGTAGTTGCTGTTTATTACCCCTTTGTTTAAAATTAATGGGAGTTGTATGTATCTTGTAAATGAACATATAGGATCATTTCCAAAGTCTCCATCCATTTATTTCTCTTCTAAGTAGAAACTAATGAGATCTGCAGAAATTGTTCATTGTGCATAAACTCCTTGACAAATATTTGAATGTTTTTGTTTAATGCGTTAGTTGTAAATATTTTTGTCGTAGTTCAATTGTTACCAGAAATAACTCAGTCCTGGAATTCACTCCCTATAATATGTTACATCTTCCTGGAATAACTACATTCCAGAGGTCACATTCTGTGAATAGCTTTCCTAATTTAAATTACTAGCCAAATAGTCTGAAGGGTCCTATATGACTGCTATTGTGAAACCCAGCTTTCCTGGTAGCCATCTGCATTTAATCACTTTCAGAGAAGTTACATGCAGTGCTTTTGGACCCGTGCTTTCCTTCTGAGTGTGCATACCTGCAAGTATCGTCATTATTCACATTTTATGTTCATGTGAAGGATGTTCATACATCCCGCTCCCAAAAAACGCAGTGGGGTACTGCTAATAATGACCATTCTTCAGTGTCAAGTAATACTTTGGCAATAGCTTCAGTATTATCACTATGGTGCTATAAAGAAATGAGGAATATGCATTTGGGCTTTGTTTAGAACAGAGCACTGCAGTTTTCATATATGTTCTCATTTCTGTAATTTAAGAACTTTCAGGCTAGGTGAAAGTTAGAAATCAACTGAGAGTCTGGAAACAGCACGGCTAACAAAAGGAACAGCTATGCCTTAAAACAACCTGAAGTTATTACTATCCTTGGGGCAGGACTCCATGGTAGGGAGAAGGATGAGGGGGGAAATAAAAGAGATGAATAGGGAGTACAGATGGAGTGATGTTCTGAATTTAGGAGAACCGTTTCACCTTAGCTCTCCAGCATGAACAATATTAAACCTGCTAATAGAAAACTTTACAGGACTAAGGACCAAACCCCCTTTCTCAGTTATGCCAGCTCATTTCTGCAGCTCTGTGAAGTTAGTGAGGAAACTGGAAGGCAGGGCTTTGGCACAGGGGTGAATGGGGCATCAAGGAAAAGCACTGCGCAGAGTGGGGCATCGCTACTGGAAAGATAGAGGAAATTCTTCCTGCACTCTCCAGGGAAAAAGGCTTATTTCAAGATCAGAAGAAAGCAATTATCTCTATTTTCTTCCAGGTAAAAAACCTCTAATTCTGCTCTTGTGTATCTTCCTCCTTCTTCAAAGTATAATTTATCATGAATGTACAAGCAGGAAAAAAGGCTGGCTCTGAACAGCCTACATAACTTTCCCCCCCACCCCGCTAACAGTAAAGCAGAGATATGATCTTGACCATTTTATGAGAAAATAGGAAGGTGGAGGGTCTCTGCTTTAGGACAGGCACTACCTTTTTTTAAAAATATTTTTCATGGAAAACACTGAGTTTGGCAGTGTTTCAAAACCTGCACTATTTTGGCTGAACTTTTTTGAGTTTGGGAGCATTTGGGTTGGTTTGGGTTTGTTTGTTTTTTTTCCCCCAAATGGTAACATTTTCCTCTCTATTAGATGTACTTGATGGATAATTTCATTTAAACAAAATGCTGATTTTTTCCATAGGAAACCATTTGCAGTGGAAAAAGGTTTTGTTTCAGCTCAAAGAGAGGCGATAGGCTGCACAGCAGGAGAACCAGGTACTTAACGCAGCCTCAGTCCCAGCAGCAGGGCTTACGGGGGGGAATATGTTTTCCTCGTAAGCTTTTATAACCTCGGTAGTGTTTCTAACAGCAAGCAAGTAGCTACCAGGACTCAAACAGCTCTCTGGTGACCATCATGTTCCTGAGGCTCCGCTTGGCTGCTGGATGCCTTTATATAGCAATTTATTCCTTAATAGCTACAGGGGTTGACCACATGGAACAGCATCCTCGGAGCCGGCATTGCTCTGGCTCTGAGCCTGTGAGGCCCCCTAATTTCTCCTCTTACATCCTGAGGTTGCTCTCTTTGGAAAGCCCAGACCTGCCCCGCCGAGCTCAGCGGGATCGGTTACAGGGCAGCCGCTGCCAAACAGCTTCGTGGGGCTGCTCAGGAAATAGTCTCTGAATCGGCGAGGCTCGGCTTTTCTAGCAGCGGAGTGGTGACGGACTGGCACTGGACTGTGCCCCCTGGGAAGGCACGATGGACCGAGGCGTAAGGAGAGGTTTCTTGGTTGTAAGCTGAGGTTTTGCATGGAGTACCGGTGTTGCAGGGCAATACACGTCAGGCTCTCGGGACACCCTGGGGGCCGTCAGGATTTAAACCTTCAAGTGGTGAGTGTCCTCAGGATCCCATTTACAGGGGTCCCCACCTGATGGGGGGCAGCTGGCTGAAACACCAAGCTATGGCTTGGTGGGAGGAAGGGTTTTCTGCGCGGTGGACCAGCAAGCATCTGATGAGCAGGCATCACGCTTTCCCCTCCCACAATCACTGTGCAGAGGCACAGCGTGCCGTGGTGGACAGCACTGCTAAACCAGTTGAGGCCCTGGACTGCCCAACACCATGGTTTGGTGTTGCAAGACTATGTGGAGCGGTCACTCCTCAGTAAGTACTTGATCCCTACCAAGGAGGGACACACAGTGACATATGGATGTGATGGGCAGGCCAGGCCCTGCTAAGTCAGCCAGAACCTGCAGTGCAGGGTTTGTCCTGATTTCATGCTCTCGTGGTGGCTTTGTACCGATGGCAAGGTCTGCTCCGGCATGAATCTTGCCAGTGCAAGATTAACCATCAATGTTTTTTAACCAACCTGAGCCAGCAGAATGAATTTATATCAGATCAGCTTTTGCATCACGTGGTCATGTGGTTTCACGTATGGGACTAGCAGTATCTGAATGCGCTGTTTCTCCTAAACTATGCCCTGCCTGAAAAAAAGCAGCTCTGCTGATCACCTGCCCTTGCAGAAAGGATGGAGAGGAGGAGGGAGAGAACGAGCGGATGAGTTTGCCTGCTGGGGACTGAGGACTTGCACGCAGTGGTCCTAGGAGAGAGTTAATCCTGGAGCTCAGCTCTGTCTCCCTACAGGGCTCTGCTTTGCTTTCAGAGGGGCTAGTAACCCCTGGATGGAAGTGTCTCTGTAAAGGATGGGGGAGGACAGGGAGAGCTTTTTTTTTAAGGAATGTTTCCAGAAGAAGCTGCATGTGAGATTATTCTTTCACTGTTCAATAGCATACATTGCAAGAGAGAGGGAGTACGATATTCTCCAGATTAGGGAAGAGGACTTTCTGTGTTTTCAACTGTTTCAGAGAGGCCCCTCATAAAGACTTCAGAACAAAACTAAATATAGCTTACTCCATTAATACCAAGGAAACACGTTTTTTGCCAAGAAATTGCAATCCTATTTTTTATGCCCACTGGTTTTAGAAAACAGGCTTATAAGTCCCTTTGTGTTGGGCCCCTTTCTGAGTAAAGAGCATTAGGAAGATCAAGGTTGCTTTGTACTTTGTTTGAAGAGCTATCACATAGCAGCAGTATCAGATAATGTGGATTATCATCTTATAACTCTCTACAGTTTTGTGCATTTTAATTACTTGTGCAGAAGGAGTTTTGTGGGGCATCTGAGGCTTAGAAACAGGCACTAATTAAACAAGCAAAGTGTGCTGAGATCTGTTATCCTGAACTGCATCAATAACAAAATTCTCTAACAGGTCAACACAAACTTCTTCCTCCGCTTCTATGTAACAGCAGAAGAACTCCAAACACAGAAGGAAACTGAGCCAGGAAATCCACAGTGGCCATTCCAGTAGCTCTCCAGAATCCCTGGCAAACCTCACATTAAATCCCCAGCTGCAGCTTTACATGAAGAAAGCCCATTTTTCCTTGTGGATCAATGCTGTTACAAAAAAACATTATTAAATCATAGGTAGAAAGGGTAATCTGTTCAGGGCAATGTAGAAACATATCCAAGCTCAGCCTGGTCCCACTTTGTCTTCCTTCCAGTAGGTAGGTGCTGGGAGGAGCGTTAGCGCAAGCTGAGCACACCTTAGAGACCTGAAGATCATCGACTACTTGCCTAAAGTCATCAGGAAGCCTAACAGTTGACCCTGGAAGAGTGGAGAAGAGACACTAGAACATGATAAAGAATATGCCAAGATTGTAGGAATATGAGTGAAGGGTTGGCAATTTCTTCCAACAACCTTGTTCTTTTGTCTAAATGATGATGATGTTTTAGCTCCTGTCTGGACTGATGGCTCTGAGCTGGGGAACAGGGTTGGTTTTATTGGCCATTTCCAGTTGGATTGTTAGCTGCACCCTGACTGTAGAAACCCAAGTGCTAGATACAGTTTCTGAACCCTCAGCATCCCTTGTCTTATTCATTCCCTTCCTTAACAGAGCTGAGTCCTTGGGGTCAGTTGCATGCTATTGTAATGGGTATTTAACAATACTTGACATGACACAGAATACTGCAATATTTCCAGGAGGACAGTTCTCTGAGGCAGTTGGTTTCCAATGTGCACATACGTGCCTGTGTTTGTGTGCGTGCTGGCTATACTGTTCTCCAAAGCAGGAAGATAAGAATAGGATTATCCTGTATCTGCCAGACCTTTCTCTGAAGCATCTGGTGCTGGCTAGCATCAGAGACAGGATATTGACCCTTGTGTCTAAGCAAGTCTTGCAATTCCCATATTTCCAGGCACTGGACAGAAGCAGACTGTTTTCTAGTAGAGGGTGGCTCGTATTTCTTGCCAATGCTGACAGTCAAATGCGGCTTTCACATTCTCTCTTACTTCTAATACACAACCTCAGGCTGAAGGTCAAAGGGTAGATGCTGGATGTTCCCATGCAAGGAAAATCAATTTAGATTCACAAAAGACAGAGCAGTCAGTGCAGAAGGTCACTGCATGGTCTCAGTTGCTCTTTGGGTTTAGAAATTTGAACGGGGAGGAAAGAGGGGGTTGAACAAGGATGAATTGATGGAGCAGGATTGCTTGCAGACTGACAGAACAAGAGCATGAGAAGAGGCATAGGCAGAAAGGCCATCTGCAGAGAGGTTGGCCCGTCCCACTGTACCAGGACCTGGACTATCCCAAAATCTCATCCGTAGTTGTACTTTAGCCCCAGTTCATCCCATTGTGAAGCAGGATGTTCACCAAGTTTGGATTTCAGATCCAACTGGAGACTTCTTGCTTTATTTTATGGAGAAGTTTGATACCAGATAGTTTGCTATGAATCAATCAAGGGTCCTGGACAAACAGAGAATTACCTGATTCCTTGCACAAGGATGAATAGAGATGCTTTTGAGCTTAAAACACTGCTTTCCTGGTGTAGCAGGAAAACCTACTTGGCCTGTAACAGACAATTTCACCCCATAGGAAATTAGAGCTGAGAAACACTCTCCAAGCGGTTTTGAGGGGATTCTTTGCCTTATAAAGATGCTCATTTTCCCCAAAAAGACATTATCAAGAGTCAGTGCTTTTTGGAGGGGCCAAGGCAAAAGACTTTGAATGAAAGGCAGTGTGGAAAGCAAGTCTCGGGGGAAGAAGGCAGTGCATGTCTCCCCCCAGCACACAGTGTGTAGAGGAGGTATTGGTCCTCTCCACCTCCGCCCTCGGTTTGCCTTTCTGCTTTCAGGCTGGTGAGTGCAGCAAACGGAGCAGCACTCCATACGTCTCTCCAGGAAGTGCTTATAGCTTGTACTGGGGACACTGGCAAACTCATGCTACTCGTTGCATCATGTTTAAGCTAAGTTTCACAAAGGGAGACAGACCAGTGCTCCGAGAAGCTGTCATCGTTTGGTAAAAAAAAAAACCCACCCAACGAGTGAATTCCCCCCTCCGCCTCATTACAGTTTTGAGTGCTGCTCAGTAATAACACCATGCACGGCTTCAAATTTAAGCACCAAGATCTCTACAGACATAGACTGTTTTGCAGCTTTCATGTATACAGCAGAGCACAACAGCTCCCCAAGGGCCAGGCCAGTGCTGCTGTTTTCATCTGGACACAAGATTCCTGCTGCAGAGTCTAATGCCCCATTGAATTCAGCGGGGTTACATCAGAAGTAGAATAGGAATCAAGATCTTCATTTGCCATTTGGTGTTTAGTTCATATTTGGTGCTGCTATAAATAGGTCACTTGGCCGCAATTCTTATTTCCAGATTTGTATTTTAACCCCAGCTACGCTTGTTTAGGCTAAGAGTGTGTGATGAGTCTCAAAATGTCAGACTTGGAATTGGAAAGGGCAGATAAATGAGGCATGGCTCACTCCCGTCCCAGGCCGCTCGCTGCCTTCCCACCAAGGGCAGAAATGGGCCAAATGATCAGTCTTGGCACAGTCACTGAGGGTTGTTTTGAGTTCCTAGGATTTTAACCCTATGACTTTGACCTTTGACAGGAACACCTAATTATTTCCAGCTCTCAAGCCAGGTCATAAACTGGCCCTTTAGAAAAAGTCTCCCGCTCTCTGTAAAAAAGAGCTCTTGGCTCCTGTCATAGCAGAGTTTACATTCTTTGAATGGAGGGCCTTCTTGAATCAGCGGGATACTATGGTTGGGTTAAAGAGTTCAGCATTTGGTTTCATTTTTAACAGTAGATGAATCTGTATTCAAAAATGTCATCCTGTTTCCAGATTTTGTGTCTCCCAAAATTTTCCTTTTGTTTTTGTTTTGGTTTTTTTTTCCCCCCAGATTCTGGAATTTGAGATTGTTCCATTATAAAAACAGAATTTGTCTACAAAATCAGAATAAAAACTATTCCACCTTTTTCTTATTTTCAGGGTCACACTTAGATAACAATCAATATTTTATTCTTCCAAATACCCAGCAGTGACTGCCTTGTGCTCCTGAACCTTTAAGTTTTGGTAACAGCTTATGAGTGTATTTATCTCTTCCATTGGCTGACGTA
The DNA here is from genome assembly GCA_013400875.1 of Anhinga rufa. NCBI lineage: Eukaryota > Metazoa > Chordata > Aves > Suliformes > Anhingidae > Anhinga > Anhinga rufa. The sequence goes on from VZTV01061519.1 coordinate 51,239, forward strand.
CCAAGCTGTACGTGGCACACCTTCCGTACGAGGCAAGAGAAACTTTTCTTTTTACCTTTTTCTGTAATGCTCTCCATATATTCTAGTTTGTCGGGGGACGTTTCTCCTTCAGTCAAAAATTAATAAATGCAAAATGTTAGTTACACCAGACTATCCAATAAATTGGAAGGCAAGACCCCAGCTGCAGCACATCATGCCTTAATGAAGAAGTGTTTCATCCCACGCGCTCTGACTTAGGTAAACACACAGACCTAAACAACCACAACACACCAGGGAGTAAAGAGACTCTGCCTGGCAGCCTTGCAAAGCTCCTGCTTTTTAGCAGCCCAAAGATGGGCGGGTGGGGTGCGTGCTGACCTCCGTGCGCACGTCACTCCTGGTAAGGAGCTATTGAAACCATCGAAGCCTCACTTAAATGACAGTAAGGTTTAACAGACAGTGTAATTCTGCCTTCCCACTTAACAGCTTTACCAGTAAGTTGCTGCTTTTTCCTTACATGGGGATGTGGTTGGTGGGGACATTCTTTTAAAATGAAAAGGCAGTTCTTGGTACCAAAAACCACTTGCCCACATTTCTAGCATGATGCACTGTAAGGCAGCAAAACAGAGCTGAAAAACAAACTTTTACTGAAACACCTATTTTTAGACTGACTTCCTAGCTTTTGCAGCCCCAGGCTCTGCCTGTCCTATCTGAGGCAGAGCCCGGTTCCCCCCAAGGGCACTGTAGCTGAGCTGCCCTGAAGCAGGCGCCTCAGGTCCAAACCTGTGTTTGCTCAGCCCAGGTGTGCAGCCTGGGGTCAGACGGGGGTGAGCAATCACTTGGAACGCCTGCACCCCATGAAGCTTCGGCCCAGCCTGAGCTGCGCCCAGAAACGCCCCTGGTGCCCCCACACCTTCGTCTCTGGGTTTGGGGTCATTGAGATGCCACAACCAGCTGCAGGACCATCACGCTGGTGAAGCCTGTGAGATGTCAGTGAGGAGAGAAATGAACAGCACCCCTTCCTTGCCTCGCTGCAGGGCGGGGGAAGCAGAAATGCATGCATTAAAGATCACCGGTGGTAGCCGTGATTGCATTTCTTGGTCTGCAGAGAATGAATTCGTTTAGACGGTGACGTTATTAAACGTGTCTCTGAGAACAGAAAGCAACTGTAAGCATCTTTCCTGCTCGGAGGTAGTGTCCTATGCCTTGCAGAAGGCTGGATTCCTGGGCATGACCTGGGAAATTCCAGCCCTTCCCCTGCCTCTGGGGCCTGCCAGCTTCCACCTTAGTTATATGTGGGAATGCAGCCGTTGCCAGGCAAAGGGGGAAAAAAAAAATAATTAAAAAAAAGAGGCAGAAAGCTTCGCAGGCCACAAGCCCTCAGGAAAAGGGCTGCATCTCAGGATAAATCCGTTTAGCTCTGAACACAAATGGCATGTTTGTAAAAGGGTGCAAAATCTCCGCTGCTGAAAACAAAACAGCGATTAGCGGCGATGGCAAAGCCTGCGTCTTGAAGGGTTCTTCTTTTTTTAGACATTTTTCCCTTCACAGTCTCCTGCCTGTACACAATGTCCTGAAAATGCCTTCTGCCGCCTTACCCTCACCACAGCGTTCTGCAGCAGATGAATTGCGTTTTCGCGTGTACTTTCGTAGAAGTCTTTTCTTCAGTTCAAGCCTGCAAATGATTGACTTTTTAAATTGCAATTCCATGCTGCCTGAACTGAATTCTCACTCGGAGGCTGCTTTATACCACTCCAGCAATGCCAAACTGCTGAACCATGCCAGCATGGTATAAATAAGACCTGGACATTAAAAAAAAAAAATCCTTTCATGTCTCTAGAATATTTTCCAGATTCTACAGAAGTAACAAGTACTTCTGTTTTCTCAAAAAAAAAAAAAAAGGCAGCAAACGCACCCATTTAATGTTCCTACTCCCCATATATACCATATGGTATTTTAAATACTATCTTTCAGGGTCCTCCTTTTTTAAAAGTTAAGACATTTTATGGCATAAATATTTTCCCTGTGAGGTTAGGAAACCAATGTGTCGGACACTATATTTTTTAACAGTTATGGTATATTAGATCATGGTCTTTTGTGGTTAAGTATGACATCAGGCCACCGCAAAGCCATACCAGGAGAATCACGTGGAGAAAAACATGTCAACTTAATAGCTTTCAACATTCAGGGGAATTCGGAAAAGCCAAAACCTGGGTATGTGGAGCGATCTGTTGTTATTCCGACAGAGCTAACCTGAGGTGACTTGCAAGCATGCATACTTCTAAGAAGTTTAGAGGAAGAGATAAGGTAAAAAGAATTACTATTTGGATACTGCAACTTCAGCAACAAAATCTGGGAGGCAGGCAGGCAGGCCAGCCGCTGCCCCCACTTGCCCTCCAGTAAACCCCTGCTAAATCACCTGCAGGTCTGAAGCTCTTGGTACCAGCTTTCCTAAATGAGAAAGGCAGCTCAAACTGCTGACAGACCTAGCTCGTGATCTGGTGCACATGGCCTGCCACCTTGGTAATGCTTTCATTTATCCATTCCACTTACCTGGGTTTTTTTTTCCTTAATGCAGCACTGGCAATCCTTAGACCTTTTGGCCATCGTCATGAGGAAACACACAAGAAAAATAACTTTTCTCAGAAAACAGATCTGCGAGAGTGAGTGCCAAAATGCCGATGGGCAGCTGGAGCACAGCGATCCCACAGGCTGGCTGCAGGTGATTGAGGGGGGGAGGGAGTTCGGGACCCAGCCTCAGGTGGAGATAACCTGCCTTGTGGGGTCTCCTATTTCTGGGCTGGGTTTTGGAGCTGTCCTGACTTGTCACGGGTGCAGAAGAATTAGTTGCTGCCTTGTGCTGCCCACATACTCCTGTCGCTTATGCCATAACTGTTCTACCCAGAGCAGCTGGGGACCCTGGTTTTGCTCTCCTGCTACCTCTGCAGCTGCAGTCAGTGATTGCTGCGGAGCAAGGGCCTCTCTGAGACGCAGCGCAGGGGGGAAAGCAAGTCTCAGCAAGGTCTGCCCCCACAGCAGGCAAGCAACCATCTACAGAGATTTGCATCAACTGCTGAGGAGAAGTCATCGCCTCCATGGAGCTCAGATCCCAGGGTTGTAGAGGGTTTTTTTGTTTGTTTTGGGTTTGGGTTTTTTGATTTGGTTTGGTTTGTTTTCCCCCCAGAGCAAATGCCTGCAACTTTATTTGGGAATTTGCTATTTCTGTTTCTGACCCATAAAAGGACTTGTCTGCCTGGAAGGTTTTCTCCTTTTTCTAAATATACTATTTGGGCTAATGAAAAATATTTCTTCTACCTGTAAGCTTTATCTTGGCTAGGACTTACTCCATCCCTTCCCCAGCAGATACCAAAGTGCGGCTCTCACTGCTGGCTTTGAGTGTTGAAGGACAGAGGCAACACGTGAGATATCCTGTATCTCCAATAAGCCTCGGAGAACCTGAGTTACAAGCAGTCTCATACTGATGTGTGTACATGCCTGCATACATAAGAGGAGCTATCACAAATTGCAAAGGCAATCTTCCTATTGGCATTTCTTAACTTTTAAGTCCTCAGCTTTGTAAGTTAATAATGCCCTATTAGCATAGATTTGCATTTAGACATGCAATAAAATGCCTTGAAGTGCTGACACCACCAGTTATTTTTATATCATTCAAATTACAGATTCATTGATGCAATGGGTGCATTTTTTTTCTCCCTGAAATGGAAAGGTTTAGAGGGAATTCAGATGTGTTTTATACACTGATGTTATGAACCTCTGCAACTCCTGCTCCATGGTCTGCTCTCACCACTGCTCCTGTCCCTGCCACAGCAGAGAAGCAACGTCAGACGCAGTGGTAGGAGCTGTTTTGCCCCCAGCAGCAGGGGATGCAGTTGGTACCAAGTTTCTCTTATTTCCTTTTTTGACAAGAGACACGTCTTCTACACCAGTGTGTCTTAGGCACTGGAAAATACATTAGTTGCTGGGACTGCTGATGCATGCAGGACTCTCCTGGGAGGTAATCCATTAATACTGATTTCCATCATAGCATATATTGATTTCATATCTATTAGCAGTCAAGTCAGCAGTATTTTTTTAACTGAAAAGTGTCTATGACTATTTTATTATTTTTTCGCCCTTGTAATTTTTATATAGCTATTATGACCTTCTATTCTTAATGGGGCTTTCCTTTGCAACATGCAGCTGAGATGTATAAACAAAAATTATTCAGAAACAATTTCATGTGATCCATCAGACCATTCAGATTTAACCGGTCTGACTGGTACTTTCAATACTGACTATTAGTGGCAATGTGATTACAAAGGATAATACAGCTCAAGCATTCCTGTTAGAAATTTTTAGGGAAATGATTCTGAATAAAGAACTCACATTTATTATTTTTTCAGCTTTTTACAGACAATCTACAAACTCAGTGAGAGAATAAGTTTGTAGACTGCATTGCATGAGACTGTAGCATTTATTAAGTCAAATCTAAGCAAAATGGACTGGATTTTGACTTCCTCCTCCTGTCATTGTCCTTGCTAAATGACTTGTACAGAAGCACCAATAGCAAATTTCACACACAATGTTTCTTATCAGCCCTTACACAGGGAGATGAAGAGAAGATATTTCTGATAACATTTAAAGTTATTCTTTTTTTAGATTCCAACATGTTCATAACAGCGTAGAAAGGGAAATCATTTCTTCTGACTCTGCACGTGGGAGTGACCCCCAAGAGCCAATTCCTTTGCTTTGCTCACAGCGAGCCACTGGTCCCCACTTTTGGTTTCATAACAGCTTGACACTAACTTAGATGTTATTCTTTTCAGTTTGCTTTAATGTGCTCAAGGAATTTTTTTTTTTTGTTACCTGGTTTTGTTTTGGATGGGGGTTTGGAAGACTTTTGTGTTGAAAGGCTTGGACACAGGTCTAAAACTCTGCATTGCTCCCTGTCCTCGAAGCCTGGGGGAGATCAGCTGAACCTCACCTGCCCTGCTGCTCTCCTGAGTGAACAGTCACAGAGGGGAACCGGGGCTGTAGAAGGTGTGAGGCTTGAAAAAACAGAGAGATCCCATTTTCTTTGCAAAATGACAGAGAAATACAGCAGGCCGAGCTCCTAGGTATGTCCTTGGGTGCTGCACCAAACGCTGGACTCCTGTAGCTTGCCTCTAGATTTTTAAGGCACTTTCCTGAGTGGGGCTGGGTAGGGGGCTTCATAAACACCTCAAAGCCATGTCGCGCTGCGCCCTTGTCCTGTCTTAGCCTCATCTGTAAAAGCCCCTAGCTTGTGGAGAGGCGGGGGGAGCCCCGTCAGAAATGCACATATCATTAGACTCTCCAACATGGGCAAGACGCTTGGAGTTTGCTTAGTGTTGCGTTGGGTTGGGCATGCCTGTACTTCTTAGCCCTTAAGGACAGGGAAATGCTACTTCCTTGCCCTAGGTTATTGCAAAAAACAGTTATTAATGGTTGACAGGTATTTATCAGAGAGTAATAAGGAACTTCCTGACTTTTCAGGGAAGCATTTAGGGTGCTTTTTCTAAACCACCAAATAATGATTATGGCCATGATTTTCAAGAAAAAACCCTCCACTAGGTACTAAAAAGAGAGACAAGGTTTCCACAGGCTGGCAGTGCCGCACAGCTCTTCTTGCAGCTGCAGGGAATTAGCACAGGGAGCAGCAAAGCAGCTGGCAGGGAGGCAGCTTCGTATGTTATCTGCAGATGTTGTTGAGAATAGCACTGCCCTGCGATGGCCTAAAGGAGGAATTTGTCCAAATCTCAGCAGAACCTTTTGAAATTAGTGGAGTGGTAAGATTCCTTGCCAATCTAGCAGCAAAATCCTCTCCCTCCCTCCCGTGTCCTGTGACAAAGACTGATGATAAATATTTTGGGTTGGGAATTGTAAAAAAGGAGTCCTTAGAAGTTTTGCAGTCCCTGGTTTCAGGCCCTTCGCAAGGGATTGCTTCAAGCTGTAAAGAAGGAGTTTAAACATTCCCCAGTTAACCTCTTTTCTTTGTCCAGAGTCTTCTTGTGTCTCTAGCTGCTATATTCATGTGCTTCCCCAGCTGAAAGGGAGCCAGGCACAAGGCAAGCAAGTCTGTAAGCTCAGAGGCTCCCTCTCTTACAGTGTTTGGAGAGCAGAGCGAAAGCATTAGGGAAAAGCAGTGGTGGCTCTTCCCTGGACTAGTTTGCATCCTTTTGGTATGCTCTTACCCCAAAAGCTGACGACTGCTAGCATAAGGATTGCCATGCTGGTGGTTTTCCATTCCTAGAGGAAGGTTAAAGTTTCTGCTTCTGACTGGTGTAGTTACCACAACTATCAATAAAAGCAACAGATGAAGGTGAAGTCCTTGAACTCTACATTGGCTGGGGTCTGAGACTTGCATCTACTTACATTGGTGTTGCTGCAATATATTATAAACATCTGATCATAAACAGATGTTAGATAAATACTGCTGAGAAAACTGATAATGGCCAGGAGTTAAAAAAACACCAAGCCCACAGTTGTTTGTTGCTAGGATGGTGCTTGTCTTTTAGAGGAGGAAGTGTTGTCTTTTTTCTGATGCTGACAACCTTTCCTGGCAGAACAGCCAGCCTTTCTACGAGCAGAAATGTGACTGTCACTGTATAAAACCTGTGTCTCTCCTACTTTGTATATTAAACCGTGTCTAAGACCGCTCATTCATATACTGGACAAATATGCTGACCCCTTTGAAGCTGGTTGAAGGAAGGATTTTACTTGTTATTTTGCAGGCAGTTCTTGGCTAGTTATGGGTGCACAAAACATACAGAGTCTATAAGACCCTTCCTCCCCTTGCTTGTGAGGAAGATGGACTTGACATTGTAGAAGAGCATGTTTTCACACTGTGGTGCTGGTCACACCAGCCTGGTTTAGAAAAGCAACTTTCATTCACTTTTTTTGATGGTTTTTATTCAGAGGGAGTCATGGACTTCAGTTTTCCATTAAAACAAGACCAAAACCCATTTCTTTTTATATAATGGAAGGAATCACATAATGTAGCTAATACTGGACTGGATGTTGGTGATACTGCTTCTCAGGAAATTCAAAGTAAAACCATTCATAAGGCTGATGGCCAAGTCAGAAGCTCTACTGGAGGCAGAACAGTAGGGTTTTTTTCCATTTATATTATCAATGCTGGATGGGCAATTTGTCTAATGTGGTAAGAACCTGGACTTGGAAGAGATGGAAACAGTAAACTGAAATAGGCAACTTTGGGCATCACATGAAGTAACACCTGTTCCAGTACCAATGAAGCTCCTGGGAAAGACTTATTTAAAAGGAACGTGGAGAAATGAAGTGTCTTGTGTACTACACTCCTCCACCATCACCACCATGAGCTTCTGTGATATGTGCTCAGTGAGACAAAACAGCCACTGTTAAAAATTTTGCTGGCGGGTCTCATGGAGTTATTTTAAGTATTCTGTGTTCTTGCTCTCAGCAGCTGAGGAGGACAAATACAGTAGACCCATCCTTCATCTCTTCACCTCTCTCCTTCCCCTCTCTCGCATTTTGCCTGATGGCACTTTTCTCCCTTTTCCTTGGTGACAGTGGTCTTGGAGGAGTCTGCCCCAGAGAAGAGGTCTGGGTGAGAGAAGAAGAGTCACTGTTACGATACACTGCGTGGGGTGTTCTCTGAAGCCAAGACTGTGATAATTTGCCCTGTCCCAGCTCCTGCCTCCTCTCCCTTAGCTCTGCTGTACGCTGTTGTACTTCTGTTGCCCTGTAAGCTCACAAACCAGCCTTTTGCTGGGAAATGGTAACAGACGGACTCTCCCAGTGCCTCCTCCGCAAGGTCTCTGTGTCCTTGACAACTCTGTTGTGGCATTCAGCAGCAGGATCATATCAATTTGTTTATGGTCTGTTTTCATAATTCTGATAAGAGGGAGGGTGGGGCCATTTAAACATTAACTGTTGGCTACCTGCCTGATGGACCTTAGGACTAATTACAGCAGGTGTGATTGGGTTTGGTTTAAACAAACAGATTCTCTTATGAAGTTTTATTAATATCTATTTGATAAGATAAAAGAACTTTAAAATTTGAAGAATTAGGTGGAATTCAATGCATATTAAATTCAAAGCACAAATCTGAACTTGAAAAAAACTCCTTCCCTGCCCACCCCACCCCAACAAAAGAGAGTATCTGGATTTTTAGACTTGAAGGTTACTGGTGGGCGACAAAGGAGACCTTTGTTCTGCTCTTGGCCACACTTCTTACTCACAGGCTGACCTTCTTCAGGCCAGCCTCTCTCACCCCGCTTAAAAAGGGAGTGTAATGATATCGACTATTTGGCAAAGTGCTTTGAGATCTATCTGTGAAAAAGTGCTGGGCGTGAGTTGCCTTTGCAGACTTTGAATGTTTCATGTTGGTACACTACTTCAGCTTGGAAAATATTAGCTGCAAAATTTAGACAGGTTTTAGTGTTTGTGATTCATTCACAGGGAATTCCTGACTTCTTTTAAGCTCTTCCCTTATTTGTAGGTATTTGCTGACAAGTTTACTTAAATGGGCTGTTCTGAGGTTGTTTGTTACACCTGACATAACTTACCCCTCCCTGGGACTGAGTCACGCACCACCGGGTCTTACACTAGGGTGCGGCAATTAAGATAAGGTAGAAGGAAGCAACAACCCAGCCTTGAGCACAACCTACAGCTTGGCGTGGTGGGAGCTCCGCTTCCCTGTGCCTGGACTCTGTCGGTGTGTGACTCACAGCTGGCTGAGCAGGCAGCTGTGGGACTTCTGGCAGGTCAGAGGCTTGATAGCAGCGGAGGACAAAGAGGAGTTGTTATCTGGTGTGCATGCAGAAGTACTCTCAGTGCAGACAGGGTACTTGGCACGTAAAATCATGAGCTAAGCGCTGCATGCAAAAGGTAACTGTAACAGAAGTATACTGAGCACGTTTCATTCGTGGTTACTTCCTTGCTAAAATAATCTGCAAACTGTGGCAGCTCTTTCCTGTAGCAACTTTCCTTTCTCCCATAGCTCCTATTTTAAGAATATTCCTATTCCATATTCTGAAAAAAGCCTCCTGCAGGGAATAAAGATGCAATTACAACCTGCTCATGCTTTCTCATAAATTGATTTAAAACCTTGTACACGGACACACCGTGATCTCAACTGATGCTCAGACTGATGTCTTCCATGGAAACACACAGCTGTCCCTTAACGGGAGATTAGTGATTCAGTAAGGTGTCTTCTTATTACTGTTGTTGTTTTCTCACTATTGAAATGGGCTTGTGCTCCGTGCTATCCATTACATTACGAGTCATGCAATGTAATGACTTGGTACTCCTTTTTTTTTTTTTTTAAGAAAATGTAGCTCTAAGTTTTATTCAGTCTGGTTATTTCATGGCTTCAGAATTTATTGTCCAAGTCCCTAGTTACTGCAGTTGTAGATAAAGAGTTGAAAATCTGAATCTCCTAAAGCTCAGGAACATGACAGAAAATAGCCCCCAAAAGGTCACGCGCAGTTTGTTTCTGTGGGAGAGGAGAAGGTGAGGAGGAGGGGATAAAAAACTGGCAAGGGATATTTGCAGCTAGCATTGCCATCAGTGGGGCTGCTGGCACCGTGTGGCTCTTGGGGCTCTTTGGAAAGTTCTCTCTGTTTAGCCTCTGAGTCTGAATTCTTCCACCCTTGTTTAGTCTTTCTGGGCTCCCTTAAAGGTCAGCTGAGAGAAAACGTGAATTGGCACTTCCAGAGGGAGCTGCCGCTTCTTTCTCTCCGTTTGGCAATGCAGGGAGAGTGTCTAAAGCATGGTGGTGTGAGAGAAGTTAGCTGCTTCTGCTTTCTCCCGTCCCCTGTAGTAAATTTTGTTCCCTGAATGAATGAGCCAGACTTAGTACCAATTTTATTCCCAACAGTCCTTGATACGCAACCTAAAAAAACCTCAAAGTCCACACATATCCCCCATAGCCCCCAGCTTTTTCTGGAGCTGATGGAAAACAGAGCTGATGTCATGGGCTATTTTTATACAGTGGAGTCTAAAATACTTGATTTTTGTAATAGCGAATGTCTGCACTATACTTGTAAGTAAATTATTTCAATTTTATTGTTTCCATTTATGTAAATTGACAAATATCAGAGCTGAACTCACATGGAGCAATTTTTTATTTTTTTTTTAAACCACTTTCAAGCTGTTAAGCCCCACTTCCATCCCTATCCTCTTCCCCCAAGTCTCCTGCAACAGCAAACACCAAGGTAACACCTGCCAGGGGTGGACTGAGCTCTCAACGCAGTGGCCTTTGGTCTCAAAATAAGAGGAGGTGAGTAACTGCGCGCTCCCCAGAGCGGTGAGTGCTGCAGCAGAGGTGGCACATTCATTTGCCTTCCGGGGAGGCAGACTCGGGGTCCTGTTGGCCCTGCATCCTCGTGCTGTCCTAGCAGCTCTGATAAGCCACCAAAACTTCACAGAGAAGTTCCTGTGTTCGTGGCAAAGAGAGCGAGAACCCAGATGTCCAGCTTCGATACACAGTGAATAGTTGTCATTAGCCATGTCAGATGTAGGCTGGGTGTTTTTCCGGTTTCTGGTTTTCTTCTCCTTCAATGCTGCTGAAGCGTTTGGGCAGCCAGTCTGTTCCCTGTCAACTCCCACTGCTACTTTTTTCTGTTAAAGTAATATTAAAAGTGCTTGGGGTTTTGTGCTTTTTTTTTTTTTTTTAGTATCAAAGAGTAGCCCAGTGTGCAGAGTCTTGCCTGCTGGGTTTACATTTCTGCCAGCAAAGTCACTGCTCCTGCCATGCACTTGACACCCTCTTGCTGCTCACTAGCAACCCAGGTGGGCACAGCACAGCCTTCGTCTTGGAGCCATCCGTTAGCATAAAGTGAATTTTTTGGCAATTCAAGCAATTGCTAATCTGCAAAACTGAAAAATATAAGTTCACTAAATGGAGCATAGGATGCTGCTGAATGCGGAATGTTTTAAAAAAGAAACTGTTTAATGAAAGCGGTTCAGGTTCTCTCCATCTTCGCTTTATAAAAATCAAATCAAGGAAATTAAAATGCTTTGGTTTTTATTCAGGCCCTACTTTAGCAGCATCTGCCTTACCTGGGGGAAATAGGTGTGACTAAGGTGGTAGACAAAAGGCTCTTCCAAAAGGATGCAGGTACCTAATGTTGGTTTGAGATTCTTCTGTCTAAACGCAGATCCTCAAAACCTCTTTGCTGCCCTACGGGACCTGAAAACGTAACTTCAGGCCTCAGCAATTATATCAGAGCTCTGCATGAAATGGTGGTGGCTGCTTTTTATCTGCTCATTTTTGAAAGGGGAGGTGAAAACGTTCATATTTCTTTATCACCCAAAGACATTTGAATTCATGTATCTCACTTCCCCAGAGAATGTCCTGAGCAGCTAACTAGAGAGCATCCTGAAGTGGTGCTCACTTTGTTACAACTCTTCCTGGCTTAAAGTAATTACATGTGTAATTATGAAGGTACAGACACACACGGAAGACTGCGTCTGCCTGTGTGGTGGTTAAATACTCATTGTAGGCCCCAGTTCTTACTCCAAGGATGTTAAGGTTTATTTATATGTTTATTTATATAAGTCTAGTATTCAGTGAATTGTTCAGTTCAGAAAGGAACAAAGCTTACTGAATCTTCATAAAAGCTTGTATTAATTCAGGTCCAACGTTTGGGTCCATTATACATACACAAATACACAGACTCGAAAGGCCAAACTCCATGATATTTAACTGAGCAAAACATTTTGCAGACAGCCGTGTTCCACTGCAAGGCAAGTGCTGGCAGTAAGCACCAGCCTACATAATAGAAAGGAAATACTCTTGTTGCCTGCCCGTAGGCAGGTGCAGCATCAGACTGGGATGTTTTCATAAACACAGTGTCATACTTCTCTGTTACATCTGCGTCATTTAAAGAAAAATAAAAGGATGATCTTCTCATTGCCATCTTCTCTGCTTCCAGCTTTCTGAATTATTTTCGCTGATTTCATGGCAGGAAACGCTGACCCTGTGTTGCAATATGTAGCCCAGGCCAGAAGAGTAATTGCATTTTAAATACTCAAGGTAGAAAACACAATCCATTAAATTCTTGCCACCTAAAGGGTCACGTTAATCAGCTTTTTATCAGTATCTTCTTCAAAGCTTTCTCAAATTGGTATTATATATGCTTTTCTACTGTCTTTTCAGTATGATTTTGTCTGACCACTATTATACCATCTGCCTCTGGAGTACAAATAATTACCCCAAACCTGCACCGTTCTTGCATACCTGTGGAAAAGCAGTCACTGAAAGCAGCTGCTGAAACCTTCGGCCACCCAGACGGGAGTGCTGAACTTGCTGCAGACAACCCTGGGGAGACGGCCTCCATCCCCCAGCTGCTGTGGGCCAGAGAAGGGGAAATCCAGTCTGGGAGAAATGGAAACCACCTCAGAGAGTTTAGAGAGTTTTGTCCACTGAGGCTGAAGGAAGAAGATGAATCAGTGACTGTCAAAGAGCATACCCATCTCCATCATCAGGGAACAGAGGGGTCTGCAGACCCAGGGTTTATGTGATTTACACAATCTGCCACCTGTCCCGTGGTATGTGGCAAAACATTATTCAGAAGAAGCTATCTGAAGTTGCTGCTTTTTGACCTTGACCACATCTTTGCCCCTTTTGCACTTCTAGTTGGACCTGCTGAGAAAATAAAGTCCATCAGACAGGTTGTTGTAACCTGAAGAGCCAGGACAAGCATAGGGTAAGTTGGGCAATTTCAACCCGGTGCAATTTCACTATGGATTTACTAAGACAGTTACTTCCCTCTCAGGAGTTTGTCCTTTCAAATGCCCAAAGGCACCCTCAAAATCTCTGTCCTTCATGGGCACCTTGCAACTGAGATCTGCCTCCTCTGTGTCTGTTGTTTTGATGGAGCTGAGCATAAACCTGCATGATGTGGCTTTATTTCTCTCACCCTTTGAGGTTCAGCAGTTGTTTTTATAAAGAGCCAGCCTTCCCTTTTTCCAAGTCTAGCCCTTCTGCCTTGGAGAAATGCCCTCTCCTCAGAGCCATGCCACCTTCCTCAGAGTGTTTATGTCCTCTCCCTAGGAAAGGATTACAAATTATGGCGTGAATGCATTTTTTTAAAACACACAACCTCTTATTAGACAGTGTTTTTAAGTAAAACAGCAGGTGAGCTTGTTAACTCCATCTGTCACTCTTCTCATGGAGTATATGTTTTTTAAACAAACTTTAATATCCTCTACTAAATTAAAGAAGCGTTGTTTTCAACAGGAATACCCTGAGTATAGTAATGATACATATACATGTGCCTTTTTTAAAAAAAAAAAAAAACCAACCAATAACTACCATCTGCCACTTTCTTAGTAAATATTGTGATATTATGTCATGAACTCAATTACGCAGATCATGGGGGTGTGGACAACCGGTTGCTGCTTTTTAGAAGTAAGTGTTGAAATAAAGCTTTGCTTTAGCTGCAGCAAATCCATTACTGACTGTTCGTCAAAGAGAACGGGCTCATTTCAGCCAGCTGCGTATGTTCCCTTACGTCAGTGGGAAACTGCCTGGGCACAACTAGCTTGATTCTTATTGACTCATGTAATTATAGGCAGGGTTAATAGATGGTACCAGTTACTGCAAAGGCTACCCCAAACCCTTATTCTATGTTCTGCTGTCTGACTTTGGCCAAGCCTGGTGAGAAACAACAATATCTTTCAGCAGATCCACTTTTTGGCCAAACGTTGTCTGTGGCAGAGGATGCATACGTTGAGCTTGGTTTTAGAAATAGATTCATTTATTTAGAAAAATGCCAGCCTGAAGGGCTGAGACACTGCTAGTACAGGGGAGAAAGAGAAGGCAAAAGAGAATTTTGTTCACATGAGGAGAAAATTTGGTGACCCCCTTGAAACCTGAGGTTGGAAGTGTCTGGAGATCAGAAGGGAAGTGGGACTCAGAATTGGTGCAAAAGTACTTAAATTCGCTGAGCAAAGGTGTTGGACAGAGATAGAGAGCGCACATGAGAAGAAAAGCAGAAAAATAGCAAAAAGATTCAACGAGCATTCAAGGAGTAGGATGGGGGTCCCTCCTCCCTCTCCCCCACCTCCTAAGAAATCACAGTTTATTCATTAAAGAAATGGAGGAAGTTTGGAAGATAAGATCTCCAAGGTTAAGAGATGCCTGTTTGAATTTGAGCCTTTTTAGATATAAGCAATCAGGAAGAGTTCTTAATTGTATACTAGGCATGATCATGCAGTGAGCAACATCTGCTAATTGAATGAGGAAAGCGTCTTTTAGGAAGGCAACAAGTTACAAGTATAGAGGCAATTTATATTGCAAATCTAAGAGGACAATCATGGTTATAATTCCTAATTTATTGCTCATGGGGTATTGAGTCATCTTCTCTGGAAAACTACAGAAATCTACTGTGTTACACCAGATATTATTCAGAAACAAATTTGATCCTTTTTCAAATTATGACTGGTATAAGTTTCAGCCTGACACTTCAGGAATCTTTAAATATCTATGTACTTGGCTTATTTTATATTCACAGAACTTATGAGTCAGAATCCTATCATCCTGCTTCAGTATTAGTTGGAAATTGATGTTAGGTTGATACACCTGAAATAGCTCCTGGGATGTTTTCTCTTTCTCTCTTTTCTTTTTGGCCTTCTTTCCCCTCCCTACCCGAACTGACCTGCTGTCTCTTACAATATTTTGAGCAGCTGATGTGGGGGAAAGGAAACCCCTCAGTGACAGTAGGGGCCAAACTGCTTTGATGCACACAGCAAAACTCCTATTGACTTTAATTGAAGAAGGATCATTCTGAGCCTGCCTCTCTTCTTTTTGCAGTCTTTGTTTGTTTGTTTGTTTGTTTTTGTTGGCTGTGGGCTTCTTTTTGGCCAAAATGCATTAACAAGCTGTGGATATGTATCTATTGCATTCAGTACGACATAAATAGAGATCTTTATAAGGTTCCCATGACCTGTTTATTATTCAGGAGGTCTCTGTGTTTGATGTGGTGGGCACATTGTGCCTGATTCATTACACCTGTTTGGTTCTCATCTGGAACCCACTGATGCAAAACTGGAGCCCATTGTACTAAGCAGACTGGTCTCTTGGCAGGTTCATTGTGAGTAAGTGATATGTATTCCTCTGGCAGAGTAAAACCTTGATGAACTTGTATCAAAGGATTTTCTGAACTCGTTTTAGGAGCATGATGTGAATTATATGGAGCAGGCAGGAGTGCCAGAGGAAGGCGGAGGTTGGTGTCACACTTCACAGCTGAAAGCCACCCACCATCAAGGCTGCTTTTCATGTGCTCTGCCAACATGAACCCCGCTGGAAACAGAAGGCCCTCTGAGGCTGTACAGTAAGCCTGAAGGGGCACAGCAGGCTTTTGAGGGAGGAAATAAAAAACATTGGAAAAATTCCTGCTTCAAATCAAGGTAATTTTTAATGACTTGTAAGTCAAGACTTGACTGAAGAAAAAACATGTCAGTTTACAGAAATCCTCTCCCTTGCTTTCAAAGTAGGACACTTTCCAGGTCAAATCAGTTGCGTCAGCCCACCACAGCAAAACAGAAGACGACTTTGTAGAGGGAGCCAGTTACAATTCTAGCATGTGGTGCTACCTTCTGTGAGGAGGGGGTATGTGGTTTCCTGTCAGATTGTGCCATGCTATGGACAGTGAGAGAGAGTCCTTTAGGGGGCTTTTATTGTCCCTTTAGGGGACAATTGCTTTGCCTGGGAAACAGGATCATGCTGTGTGCCCTCTTTTTTCCCCCAAGGAAACAGCAATACTTGGATTTGACCCTTTTGTGCTATAGGTGTTGGGCTAGAGCTACCCAACACCTGGACTCTTTCCTCCTGAGGATATAATATTTGATGATGCCCTAAGGCTACAGGTAGAATGCCTTAAAAAGGGCAGCCTGTGGCTTTGCTTCCAGCAAAATTTACAAGCCACTACAACTGATAGAGCAGATAGGTGTGGTGAAAGAAGTGTGTAGGGGTTGATGAATCTTTCTTTTAACAAAGCAATTTTGGATGGCTCCTAAGCGGTTAGGGAGTGCTTATACTGTACGGATCCAATCATATCAACTGGCAAGCTATTCTTGTCGCTGTGTTTCCTGAGGCACTGATTTCTTAATTATTCTTCTGGTAATGCCCCTGTGTATCCAGTGTTAGATGCTGCAGAAGACACCTAAACCTAGGGTAGAAATTCTAGTGCACTTGATGGAGACAGTATCTCTGGTCTGGTGTGGGATAAACCTGAATCACAAAGTAACGGACCTTTGGGTATCCATGCTCTATAAGCTGCTCTGGTTAAGTAGTTGGATTTTGTATTGATTTGTTTGATTTTCTTTAAACTGAGTTGGCTCTTCTGTATTGATTCTCCCTTGAGGAAAGAAACCCCCAGGAAAATACTGCCATGGAAGGTTTCTCTGCTGTAGTGCTGCTAAATTAAAATGGAAACCCTTCACCATTAAAATGTTGTGCCTCCAGGAAGATGTTTCAGTAGTTAAATCTGACCAGTTCCAGCATGTTTTGGTGTGCAGGTCTTTACCCTCTGCCTTGAAGAGAGTTAGGAATGGGGGTGCCTACAGCAGTTCTGACATAATGTTTTGTTTTCAGCAATTGGAATTGGGGGTGGGGAAATCAAACATAAAAATAGCACTAGTGGGAATATAAGAAGTTACCAGGCGTGGCAAAAGGAGTCTAAAAGACTGTCATACAAAGCAGACTTCCTGAAAAGCTAGATATTTTCTTTGTTATCTTGGCACGTATCTGAAAAATGTTTGTAAGCTTTCTTATATATTTCTGATTACTTAAAAAAAAATATGGGGAAGATGGATTACAGCGCTACCCAATATCAGCATGTCTTATGTAATTCTAAGGCAGTAAGGTTGCAAAATTCAGAGGCAGTTTGATTTTTTTTTTAGAAGACTTTAAACAGTACAACGTGTAATAACAGTTGCTACCTATCAAGGGGGAAGATCACTTTCTGCCAGTTCTTAAATCAAGGGTTATGTTTGCAGAAGTGACCTTGGTTAAGGCATTGCATTTCAAAGCTGTAATCTTCTGAAGTCACGTTCCTAGTTGACTTGGGTTCTGTTGGTGTAAACTGTGACACCTACATGTGCAGCCTCACATGCAACAGTTAATGTTGGAACAAAGTCTTCTGGCTGGATTAAAACCTCTTACAGTTAGCAAGTAATTAAAAAAACAATATTTCCCCCTTCCCAGTTTCTTAATGCCAGCATAAAAAACCCCAAACCTTATTGCTTAAATAATGCAAGAGAATATCTCAGGTAATGTATTGACATCTGCAAACCAAAGTTAATTAAACTTTACAGTGAACTTTTCCAAAATTTTCTCCTTTACAACTTCTTGGTGAGTGGGACTAGCATCAGCTCCCAGTGGGAAGAGCAGGGCTTTCCCACAATCAAGTACTACACTGGCAGCAGAATAGGACAAGAATTAGAGCTGCGTTAACCAAAACTGCTCTTTCACTTCTCTGTAGTCTTGATTTGGCAGCTTGCTTTACCATTTGAGCAGAGTCCATCGTGCCATCCATCATCCTCTTATCCTTTGCAGTTTGGAAATATAATGAAGAATATGCTTGCTTCTCTGATTAAAATCCTCCCAGCAGGGCTGATT
>VZTV01061520.1:0-20432 GCA_013400875.1 Anhinga rufa
GGGTGTCATGGCCAAGGTAGGTGCTATGGCCCGTTGGGTGCCAGGGCTGGGGGTGTTGACAGGCTGACGTGTATGCAGAGGTGAAAGGGGGGGGTAGCAGGATTAATGGGGTGCCATGGCTGGAGCAGGTGTTGGGGCCAAGGTGGGGGTGCAAGGGCCATTGCGGGGAGGATACCGGGGTTATGGGGGTGCCACAGCTGGGGGGACATGAGATTTATGGGGGTGCTGGGTCCAGAGTAGCTGCCATGGCCAGGGGGTACCAGGCTTTGGGGGTACCATGGCCAGGGGGTACCAGGCTTTGTGGGATGCCATGGGGGGGGTACCTTGCTCTCCACATCCCTCAGCACCAATTCCTGGTCCTTGACTTGCAGGATGAGATCCTGCCCCCAGACCCGTCCCTGGGACTCCAACAACTTCAGGCGTGCCAGGCAGTCGTCGGTGCTGCGGATGTCCTTCTCCAGGCGCACTGTGAGCAGGTGCTGGGGCGGACACGGCACCGGGTGTCACCGGGTGCCCTGTCGCCACCCCACGCTCTGCAAACTGGGGGCACCGTGGCAAGGCTGGGGGGCTTGGGGCGGTTTGGGGGTCTCCTACCTCAACGTGGTGCTGGAAATCGCTTTGGGGCTTGAGCAGGGTCTGGCTGTAGTCCTTGCGCTGGACTGCAGGGGCACGCGGGGTCACGGGTGGGGACAGGTTGGGGATGGGAGCAGGGGGGTTTTGGGGTGCAGCCCTCACTCACTGTAGATGCTTTTCCCGCTGGGGCGGGTGAAGCTGTTGGAACTTCGGAGCGGGGAGCTGTTGTTGTATTCGCTTCTGGATGGACGGACGGGCAGATGGACCTTTGTGCCCTGCAGCATGGTGCCCTTTCCCCACCCGGCCCTCCTTGGGGGGGTCCCCAAGGTGGGGACACCCCCACCCTGCTGGGTACTCACTGGTAGGGGAAGTTGCTCCAGTGGCCAAAGGGGTCTCCCATCTTGCCGGGGCAGCGAGGGCGGCTCAATCCTGCTATGGGGTCCTGGGCTGGGCACGGTCCCTGAGTCACCCCCCATGTGTCCCCAGCCACCTGGGGCCCCTCCCACGCCATCCACCCCCCCAGGACGGTGGCATCACCCTGGTCCCCAGCGGGACCCCCCTGCCCACCCATCCCCAGCCATTCTGCCCCATCCCAGCCCTGCGGGGTTCACCCAGCAGCCGGAGCCAACCCCCACCATGTCAGTAGATGGGGTCCCTGTCCTGGGGGACACCCGGGGTGCCCCTGCTCACCCCAAGCCTGGTGCCGCTGCCTCGGCCGCCCGGGGCTGGAAATGCTGAGCAGACGGTGGCACGGGCGGGGGTAAGGGCTTGACGTCGGCACCGCACCCGCCTGCTCTTTGCCCGATGGCGTCCGCTTCAAGGCGAGGCGGGGGGACAGGGAGGGGGGACAACCACCTGGCACAGCCGCCAGCACCCTGCTCCTCCTGGGCTGCCCACCCTGAGGCAGGGCTTGCTCGCCTCGGGGACGCCCAGGTGGGACTGCAGCCCGCAGCGGGCAGGGTGCCCCCCACCCCAAGGCCAGCCTGGTCCCCCCCGCCGGGGCTGAGCCTTGGCAACATCCCACAGGGCAGCACCCAGCCCTCCCTCCCACAGACCTCTGTGCCCGTGCCCAGCAGGTAACCCCGGGCTCACCCCGAAACAGTCACCACTGGGAAAACCCTTCCAGGGCGGTTTGTGCCAAGGAGGGGGCTGGATCCGCCGTGCGGGTCCATGATTTGGGTTAGGGCTGGTGGCAGCAGGGTCGCAGTCCTTGACCCTTGACAGACCCCTTGGCAGGGGTCACCCCTGCCTCCTGGCCCTGGGTGTCCAGCCCTGCTCCGTCCCGCAGGGTCCCCTTTGCAGGATCTGTCCCTCAGCACCCCCAGGAGCATCGGGGACAGCCCCAGCCCCAGTCTGTCCCCCCCAGCTGGGGGGGACAACCACGTTGTGGTTGGGGGGTCATGTCCGTGGGATCACAGTGACCCACTGGCCCTCCTCCCCCGGCTCAGTGACGTGGGTTTTGGGCTCATTTTGAGCCTTTTGGCTTCTCTGATCCTGATGCAGCTTGCCGGGGGGGTGGTGGGGTGGTGATGGGTCGGCTGGGCTGTGGCCACCATGTCCCCAGGGGCATCGCTGTCCCATCCATGCCCCCCCCCAGCCCTGCAGGCTGTCACATCCCGGCTGACCCTCTCTCTCTCTCTCCATTTTCTTTCCAGGTTTTTGGGCCAAACTGGCCCCACCGCAGAGAGACCCCGGCACCCTGCGCCCCAGAGCGTCGTGCGGAGCCGGCAGCGTCACCCTTTTGGGGGTGTTCGGGGACCGGCGGTGGACAGGTACGAGCATGGCCGAGGAGTCGAGGCGGGGATGGGGTGCTGGGAATGGCCCCAGGGAGCGGGGAGGGGGTGTAGGGATGGGGTCGTGCCTCAGTTTCCCCATTGCAGGGAAGAGCAGGGTGCAGTGCCCACCTGCTGCCACCAGGGGGCAGCACGTCCCCACGTCACCCCTGCCCCCAGATGTGCACACACCCCCCCCAGATGTGCAGCTCCCCCCCCCCCATATAGGGTCCCAGATGTGCAGGGTCCCAGATGTGCCCGGTGCCACCCCGGGTTCTGCTCACCCAGTACCACCCGCCCAGGGTGCCACCCTGGCGCTGGGGACACATCTCAGGGAGGGGGGACACACACACACAAGCGGCCGCCTGCTCTGTGGCATCACGGTCCCCATGGGAGGTTTGGGGTTACAGCCCCCCAGTAGCTCAGCACCCCCCCAGTAGATATAATGCTGTGGAAAGGAATTGGGGGGGTCCACTGACAGGGTCCCCTCCTCCTTAGAGACCGGGGACCCTGCCTGGAGGGGGGCTTGGGGAGAGTTTTGGGGAGCAAAGGGGGGGTCTCTTGGGATATGGGCCAAAATGCCCCCCCAGACCCTCCCCTGAGGGCCCAATCCTGCTCTGGAGGGGATTTAAATGGCATTTGGGATTCATTTAGGATCATGGGTGCTGGAGGGATGGAGGATGCTTGTCCCTGTGCTGCTCCCCAGCTCACCACCCACCAGCCAGTGCCACACTGGGGTGCAGTGCCACCACAGCACCCCTCCCAAGCACCCCGCGGTGAGCCAGCCACCCAGCACCCCTTACTGGGAGCCCTTACTGGGGCCAGGGAACCGGGGTGCCACAGTATCCCCAGCTCTGCCGGCTCCCCGCACTGCCCAGGGCTCCCTGGGTCCTTCCCGGCGACGATCCCCAGCACCCGGGTGGCCTCGAAGGCGTGACGAGCTGCGAGGAGGGAGCAAAGTCCCTGCGATGAGGACAACAAACCCCATCGGGCACTTGTTAATCGGGGACGTTGGCAGCGCCGGCTCAGCCCCAAATTGCGCACCCTGAGGTATCCCTGGGCACCCTAAGCTCCCCCTGCACCCGAGCCGTGTCCCAAGGGCTGAACCAAAGCACCCCGATACCCCCCCACCCCAGCCCCGCCACAAGCTTGGCCGTGCCTCAGTTTCCCCAGCCGCGTCCCGCCGCCTCTCCGGGCCTGGCCACGGCGCAGGGGCTACGTCAGGCTGGAGGAATCTGGCTCCTTCCCTTTACGGCACCCATGGGTGTGGGGTAGGCTTGATCCCCCCCACCCCGGCAGCACCCACAGCACAGGGAGGACCACGGCCCATCCATGTCCACCCCTCCGCAGGGACAGGCTGCTTGCCCCACCCCTTCCCAGCTCCTCCCAGTCACCCCACTGGGTAAGCTGGGAATGGCGCCGGCTGCAGGAATATTATAAAAACCATGATATTTTTTTCTTCCTTGATTCCCAGCCAGAAGCGACACCTCCCTGCACAGCCCCAGCCCTGCCGTGCCCCCCCTTCGCCCTTCCCCAGGCTCGGGAAGTCCCCAGGGGCCGCCAACCCCCTTGGGAAGAGCCGGGAAGGGGCTCGGAGGCTTCTCCCACCCCTCCAGCCCCGGGTGACACCAAAGCCTTTTGCCATTTCAGGTTTAGAAACCCCCGGTGTCAAAATGTGCTACATCAGTGAGTTGACCCCAAACCGCAGCTGTTCTGGGGAGCAAAATAGCCCCATCCTGCACCCCCTTTTCTGCCCTGTAAAGCTCCTGGGTGGGGGCACCCACCCACCCGCCAAAGGGACAGGCCTGGGGACGCAGCCTGATGCCTCAACCAGTCGTCAGCCACCCACCCCGTCCCCACTGGGGGTGCAGGATCGGGCCCTACCCCAGGGGCAACATGGGGCTGGTGCAGATTTGGGGGTGCCCAGGCGGAGGGGGACTGCGGGGGCCACCAATTCCTGGAATTACCGGTGACACATCGCTCCCGGCCAGGTGCCGCCGGGGTTGCAGTGCCCGAAAGCAGCTGTGGCTCTGGCTGCTGGGTGCCGGCCAGCGGCACAAACCACCGGCCCGCCTGGATCCATCGCCACGATCCGTCCCCACGTCACCGAGGAGAAGCGCGGGGCAGACTGCGGTGTACCCGGACCTGCCGCCTAATTGCTGGGGACCAGCTGCTCCCCGTCATTTTGAGGATGCATGAGGACAGTTTAACCCCTTGGGGGCTGGGAAACTGTGTCAGATGGTTCTCCCCGGGCCGGAGGAATGGCACGGCACGGCACGGCACAGCTCCCAGGGTCAGGGTGTCCCTCTCGGCAATGCCCAAATCCATGAGTCCTGCCCTCCGCGGGGTCCCTTTGGTGGTGACGGTGACAAGCCGATGTCCCAACCGTCACAGCAGCCAGGCCTGGGTGCTGCTTTGGGGTGGCAGATGGCGGGATGCTCAGTGACGCCCTGCCGTCACCCTGCCTCCCCGCATCCCGCTCGCTGGGTCCCCATCCACGTCACCCCTGCCTTGTCCCTGCCCATGGTTTTACGCCCGTCTCCACCGAACGAGCGGGGCCGGAGCCAGAGCGGGGGGACTCCCAGGTGGGTGCTCGGCTGGGGTGGTGCCTGGGGGATGCTCCTGCAGGCGCTGGGCTGGGGTCACATCCTGCCGAGGGGCTTAGGCCCTCGCCTGGCATGGCCACCGCAGGAGGATCCCTGTCACCCTGCTGGGTCCCTCTGTCAGGGGGGCTTGCTGGGGGCTGCGTCTGCCCCTCTGCCATCCCTGGGCGTCCCGGCTCGGCGCTGCCACCAAGCCCCTTGCTTCCCTGGGAGTGTCCCCAGGGTCACCCGAAGGGAGAGGCCCCTTGGGGTCCCAGCCCCAAGCCCAGAGCCCCGAGCTCCGTGGCTGTGGGGTGTCCTGGCCCTTGTTGCTCCGGGTTATCCCGGTTTTGCCATCGTGCCGCTGAATCCCGTCTCCTCGGTGGAGCCAGAGGAGATCTCTGGGGCTTTTCTAGCCTGCGGCTTGCCAAAATCCCTCCAGCAATATCCTCGAAGGCTTTTCAGAAGCAGCACCCCAGAAGCAGCACCATCCTCCTCTGCTTTATAACCTGCTGCTGACTTTTGTTTTCCCTCTCATTCGGGAGGGTGATGGGGAAGATGCTGGTGAGCAGGCGATGTGCTGGGGGGTTACGAGGGCAGCAGGCGCCTGTGCCCAGCTCAGCCGGGGATGCCCACGGTCGGCAGCTCCCAGCTGAACCGCAGGGACCCGGCTGGAGACTGGAGACCTTTGGACCTTGAGGTTTTTTTGCTTTGAAGAGGCTGAAACAGAAAAAAGCAGTGAGGGAGCTGTGGGGATGGAAGGCAACGATCGCTCCGGTCCCCTCAAATCCTGAGCCATCATCCTGGCCCACGGGCAGGGCAGGAGCCCCACCAAGGTGCATTTGGCCACATACAAAGCTTTTTTATATCCAGAGAAGCAGCCGGCCCCATGGCTTTGGCCACACACCTCTAAAAAGCACCTTGTTTTTGGGAGGTGAAGAGGGAAAGCCAGCGTTCCCAGGACCACCCCTATACGTGCAGGACCCGTCCTGCTTCGCTCCCTGCCGTCTCTCATCCCGGCAGCACACCCTGCCCACGGCCTGGGGATTTCCAGAGGTGGCAGGGGCCAAAAGGGCACTGGCAACACATGGGTTTAATTAGAGGTGATGAGGGCACGCAAATGAGCAGGTTCGGGGGTGGCCAAGCAGCTGCACATCCCTGGAGGCTTTGGAGGTGCTTCTCAGTGCTTCCCACACTCCGGGTGCCGGGGAAGGATGGGTTTCGGGGTAAGCACTGGCTGGGAGACGCAGCTGGGGGTGGGGAAGGGCAGGGATGTGGGTCAGGGAGGTTAGACCTCCAAAATCATCCCTGTCTGTGGATGTGTCCTTCTCTGGGATGGGGAATGGGTCCCTGATGTGCAGAGCACGGGGAAGCCTGAGCAGCCTGGGGACCCCTGCGAGCCCAGGGAGAGCTTGGAAAGGGGTTTATTCTGTGCCAGTTCTGGCTTTTGGGATGAATTCCCCCATGGGAAGAGCTGGTGCCTCCATTGCCCCAGTGCTGCCCCTCCATACTGCTTTCTACCCCTTCCCTCCTCATCATCGCTGCCCAAACCAGGGGTGAACCTAACCCAAAAGCTTCCCAGAGCAGCGCGCTCTCTAGCACCAGGATCTGGCCCTTGGAATGTTCCTTCACCCCTAAACCCCCATGAATTCAGTGGCGAGCAGAGAGCCACCAAATCCCTCATCCTGGGTGACTGGGGGACCCAAATAGGTCTTGGCGCAGCAGCAAAAGCTGCTCGGCAAAGCCTGGGAGCCCCAGCTCTTCCCTCGATGAAAACGAGCTGAGTTTCTCACCTGGACAGAGCAGCTGGAGCCGGTCGGGGACCTAAACCCATCACCACTGACCGATGCAGCCTGCCCGTGAGATTTGCCTTTAGATATCGAACCTGGGGTCACGCCGGGGAGTAGGACAGGGTCAAGTGGTGCAAGCAATGGCATTTCCAGGGAAAACACATTTTCACCAGCATCTTTCCAAGGAAGGCGATGAAGACAGTGGATGAGGCAGCACATGGGTGATGGCAGCACATGATGCTGAGCTGGTCGGGGTGTGGAGGGCACAGCCAAAAAAGGCTGCGAGCGGGCGATGCTGCGGTGGACTGTGATGAGCGGTTCCCTTCCCGAGGTGATGTGCTGCTGAGTCAATGCTCATAGAGACCTCGTGGGTGGTGGGATTGATTTGGAAGCCACCCGTGAGGCTCCTGGTAGGGCACAGGCAAGGAGCATGCCGCCAAGCACGGGTTCGTGGTGTCTTGCTTGATGGAGAAGGTCCAGAGGAAATTGTGAAAGGGTGGGCAGATGCTGTCTGCAGGGGTGGTGGTGGACACGGCGTGAGGTGGGTGGGGAAAAGCCCGTGGCAGGAGGTTTCCAGGGCATCAGATGGGGTGAATTTCTCTTCACACGTCATCAGATGTAGTGTCTTGGGTCCTTCCCACCCTGGGGGCTGGGAGCTGCGTAAAAGGTGGTTACAAAAGGGCACAGAGCTGGAAAGGGGGGAATTGGAGCAGGAATAGGAGCAGTATGAGATGTTTTAAGCAAAACCCCAATCCTGCTCCTGCCCATCAAGTGGCATCTCCCACACTTGCCCACACTCCCCAGTCCCACGAGAGACACGGGACTGGAGTCTGCGTGCCTGAAGTCCCCCAGCGCCCTTTCCAGACTGACACAGTCAGGGCTTGTTGGGACACAAAAGGCTGGTTTTTCTGCCAAAAGGCAACTGTTTCCTGCCAGAAAATGTCATTCCATCGATAAATAATCAGAATGGAAAGTGTTTGACCTCCCCTATTGTTTGGCTCCCCCGGGAAGCTGGCCGGGGTGGAGAAACCATTGGCTCGCCCATGCATCAGCCCAGTGCAGGCTCTGACGGACACGAAGGGACGCGTGCCTGCGTGCCGTGACTGTCCAAGACTCTTTGCCAGCTGGCAAGGGGTTGATCAGGTCTTACTTAAAATTGCTCTGCAAAAGCTCGCGGAGAAGAGTATCCAAATCCCCAGAGGCTTGGACACTCACTCTTTTTTTGGCATGCCTCTGGTCTCTTCCTATCTGCAAGCCCCAGGTGGCATCTTTAGCCAAAGCCAAAAGCTCCTGGTTGGGAAGGTGTTTCATGGCCGTGCCAGCAACGGATGTGGCAAAGGTAAGGGAATAGAATAGCAAACCCAGGTGATTCACTGATGGTTTTAAAAATAACTCATCCCTCAGGTCCCTCATCAGCAAGGGCTGGAGAAGCCAGTGGGGCTGGAGAGAGGAGCTGCAAGGCAAAGGGGCTCTGCGTCCCCTGTGGATGATTTCTGCCACCTGAGCATCTCCTAGTCCTTAGTTCAGCCCCCAAAGTGGCTTTTAAGGGACAGGGAAGAGAAGGTGACTGAGGTCCCTGAAGCTGGGAGATGGCTGATGCCTCCTGAGATGCCTCCAGCAGCTTCCTGGGGTCACAGAGTGAACTGTGTCATTGCTCATACGGGATGCAGGTGGTCCTGGAGGGATGTGGTGGGTCTGAGCTGGTGCCTGCAGATTTAGACCTCCCTGGTCTTCTCTCGTCTGGTTGGAGATGCTTTGGCCAAGGCTGGTCTATGGAACACGAGGGAGCTGAGTGTCTCTGAGCCATCTCAGGGTCTGGCAGATGGAGATGTCAACAGAGGAGCTGGGGCTCGGCTCCCTCCAGGTGAGGGCTGGAGTGGCGCTGCAGGGTGCTCATCAGGTCCTTCGGAGGAGGCCACAGCGAAGGGCTGAACCTGGGGTGGCAGCTGGGATGGTTCAGGCTCATAGACACGCCGGCCCATAAAAAGGGACCTTCTGGCTCCAGATGCTGAAATCAGGCAATTGCTTGAAAATGTCAGCTTGCATTTAAATAAAATAAAATAAAATAACAAAACAGCATGCTTCTGGCTTTCAGGGTGGTGCAAACCCAGACATCAAGAGCAGACTGCAAAGACCGGGGGCCATGGGCAGTCTGGGGCAGAGGGAAAGCCCTGCTCCGCGGTGGCTTGGACCCCATAAGGGATGCTCTATACGTCCTCACCGTCCTCGCCGTCACCCTTGCAGCTAGATTTTTTTTTGGCTATTTATTTTGGCTATTTGTAACTTTCCCCCTTTTGTTTTTAATTTTCATCTCACTGCTCTGGGGAGGACCGAGATACACCCGGCCCTGGCACGCAGGCGGTGGCTGCTTCTCAGAAGAGCAGAAACGGGGATTGCAGGTCCTGGGGGACCTCCTGGGGTGCACAGCACGGCGGTCTGCACTCACAGGCACCCAGGGGTGACCCCGTGCCAAGAGAAAGGGGCTCAGGAAGATGCATTTGGGATGGAGCCTGGCTTGCCGGAGGGGTTAAAGCTCTGCTCCTGGGGAGAGCCGGCTCCTTTCCAGCCTGAGTAAGCCCATTGCTCCTGCCAAAACCCAGCGCCCGAAGGCCGTTGCGGGTTTTTTTTCAGCTGTAAACAGCGTTGCTCGACGGTGCCGCACGACCCATGGGGTCAGCACCACTCAAACCAGAAGGTGTTTTGATAACGTTCATTAATTAAGAGCTGGCAAGAGGTGCTACCCAGATGCTGGGATGGGAACCAGCCACGGAGGAGGCCCTGGGTGGGCTCTGCAGCTGCCCTGTCCCCACCGTCACTTTGGGGTCATATTTGGCAAAACCCCTTGGAGGGACGGTGGGGATTTGCGGCTGCGGCGAGGACAAGAAGCACCACGGCAGCGCCGGGCAGTGTGTCTGGCCAAACCATGCTGGCTGTTTTCAAATGCCTGTGTGGACCACCTGCCCGGCCCCAAATCTTCAGGGCATGGAAAGCAGCTGGTTGTATTGCACTGGGAAGGGGGATGCTGGCGTCACCTCCCGTCCCCAGCCAGCACCGCGGGATGAACATGGAGAAGCAAGATGGAGGTGGCTGGAAGGGTTAAATCTCCTCCCCTGCTCCCTGGAAGGGCCGGCTCCAGCCTGAGTAAGCCCATCTACTTGCCAAAATCCTGCTCGGCGCTGAATGCCAGCGCAGGGTTTTTCTGCCTCAGGNTGCGTTTGCTTCCCTTTTTTTTTTTTTATTTTTTTTTTTTTTGGATTTCTGACTCATCTCAGACTGTTGCCGGGAGGAAACTGGAATAAAAAAATGCCCCAAATATCATTTGTATCAGCTAAATGAAATCCTCCCCCAAATACACAGGGAGGAAAGTCAAGCAGCGGCTCCCTGGGGCTGCCCAGGACCCAGAGCCGCTTCTCCTTCCCCCAGTCTCATTCCTACGGAGGAGGAAAACTCAGATTTTCCTTTTTTTTCCAAACCACAGCTGGTTTCCGGCTCTGCAAGCGCGAAGCCAGGCCTGGAGCCACTCACACGCTGTGGGGGCAGAGAGGCAATGGATGCTCCCAGTCCCTGCATTCTCCAGCTGCTTTCAGGGCACCCACGGGGGTACCCAGCCCCGATGCCCACGGGATGCTCCACGGGGATGCAGCACCCATGGGACTGCCGAAACAGGGCATGGGTGGGAGTGGGGGGGATGCTCTGGAAGGGGAGGGTGCCCTGGAGGGGAGGGTGTCACATAATGAGGGTGCCCAGTTAATACTGGTGCCTGAGAGATGAGGTTGCCCTATTAATATGGGTGCCTGGTTAATAGGGGTGCCCCAGAGATGCTGCTGCCCCTGAGATGAGGGTGCCCTCGAGGTGACGGTGTCCCAGAGATGATTAATGAGGGTGCCCCATTACTAAGGGTGCCATGGAGGCAATGGTGCCCTGGAGATGAAGGTGCCCCAGGGGTCAGGGTGCCGCAGAGATGAGGGTCCCCCATTAATAAGGGTGTCTTGGAGACGAGGGCACCCCAGAGGTGAGGGTCCCCATTAAAGTGACTGCCCCATTAATAAGGGTGCCCCGTTAATGAGGGTGCCCTGGAGATGAGGGTGTCCAATGCTTTCCCTCCCTGGTGTGGTTTTGATGAAGCTCCCCTTGCGAGGAGGGGGCAGGCGGTGGGAAGGTCCCTTGTCCCCTGGCAGGTCCCTTGTCCCTCCGCCAGCCCAGCGTGACTCAGCAGCTGAGCCCGGCTGGAATGTGTGAAGATCAAGGGGAAAACAGCCCAAATACAGCATCCTGGGGATGTGTGGGGGGTGATTTGTGACTCCAGCATGGAAAGCATCTGCCCGGACACCCCCAAACCCAGCCCCCGGCCCTAGCTGCTCCAGGGGACGTATCCTGCCCCGTGACAGCAGTAGTCCTGCTGTGTGCACAGCCCCGTCGCCCAGCCCACGGGAAGGCGGTGGAAGATGCAGTGCCACCGGGGAGGCTGAGTTCATCCCCCTGCCCTGCTCCTGTGCTTCGCCCTAGGAAATCCCCCTGCTCGGCCCAGCAGCAAACCTGGACCCGCTTTTCCCTTTCCAAGGGGATAAAACCTGCTTGGCTGATGCTCGGCCACATCCTGCACAGCCGCCCTGGGCCAGGTGAGCCCTGGGAGCTGAGAGAAACCAGCTGCCAAGTGTTGGCCCTGGTATCGGGGAGGATAAATTTGCCTCCCTGGCTCAGTGAAAGTGTTTTTGGAGGGAGGCTGTTGGGTTCTCATCCCAATCCATCTTCTCTCTATGGCAATAGCAGCTCAGGTCCTGCTCGCTCCCCGTGCCAGGTGCTGTACA
The DNA here is from genome assembly GCA_013400875.1 of Anhinga rufa. Taxonomy (NCBI): domain Eukaryota; kingdom Metazoa; phylum Chordata; class Aves; order Suliformes; family Anhingidae; genus Anhinga; species Anhinga rufa. The sequence continues at coordinate 11,526 of VZTV01061520.1, forward strand.
AAGAGGAGCCAGCAGCTTGTTTGGGCCCTTGTAGGTAGGGATTAAGCTTTATTTCTTTTTAAATCCACGGTCTGGAGGTGATCCTGCTGCCGATGCCTCCTGCCCTGAAGTAGGGGGAGATCCTCTGGCTTTGGGGGTGGCTGTGGGTACTGCACAGGGCAGGGGTGCTCGGAGCTGTGTTTGTCCGCACCGCACCCGGGCTGGGGTCTGGAGGTGGGATTGGGGACAGGGACGAGGGCAGTGCGGTGGCACTGGGGGGTGTCAGCACGTGGCTGGTGCCACAGCGGTTCGCGGGGTGTTTTAGGAAGGGGTTGACACTCAGGCTCCATCTGCACCCTGAGGTGCTCAGCCTGGGGGGTTTGGGTGAAGCGAGATCCCCCCCCAGACCAGGGGCTGGGGGTGTGGGGAAGCACCCCACGTGCTGCTCAGCTCCCCTCGCTGTAAGCCTTCCCCACAAAAAAAAAAAAGGATTTCAGCCCACAAGCAGCTCCAGTTTCATTTTTCCATGCTGGGAGGGGTGCGGGGCAGTCATGGCTCCAGCCACTTTCCTGGGATTTGGCTCTTTTTCCTTTCCTCCTGCTTTTGGGGTCAGGTAGCTCGTGGTGACATCGAGCCTCACCTGCGAGGGGAAGGGCTGAAGCGAAGCCAAACCACTCCAGGACCTCCCAGCCAAGAGACCTGGTGCTGGGCAGGAGGAACTAGCAGCTCCGAGTTTGGGCTTTCCCCAGGGAGCCGACCCCGGCTCATGTCCTGCTTTCCCGCTGCGTTTCCAGCAGCTCAGGGTAACCGAGGGGCCCCAGGTCCCAGCTGCGGCCTGGTGTAATTTTGGCATCCCTGGGGATGGAGGTGGGCTCCATCCCAGTGCTGTGCCACTCTCACCAGGAGAAATTAATATTCTCCATCTTTTTAATCGGTGTTTCCCTTCCTGCATCTGCCAGTGGCTCCAGCATCGGCCCTGGGGCGGGATGGGGATTCAGCCGACGGCTCTGCCCTCCATGAGCCCTGGGGGACATTACCGCAGGGGTGGGAGAGGGAGGATGCGACCCATGCGGAAACCACAAACGGTTTCGATGTGTTTATTAGCCCAGGCACAACTTCCCCTGGCTTCATTTCCCAATGCTGGCTGCTGCATTGCGAAGCTGCTCAAGCTCACCTCTACACGCATCGAGGACGTGCAATGAGTGGGGGGGATGCAGCACCCATGGGTGGATGGTGAAAACCCCTCCAGTGCCTAGGGTGGCCCTGAGGGGTGACTGTGTCCCTGGGACAGGGCAGAGGTGGGTTTGGGGAGGTGGATCACAGCTCCAGCATGGCCAGGAGTGATGTCCCCATGGCCTGGGGATGCGGGAGCGGAGCCGGAGCAGCGCGTGGGCTGAGAGGGTTCGCCGTCACCCCGGGGTGATGCTCGCTGTCGTGGAAAGGGTGAGTGGTGCTGGCCATGGGTCACACTCTCTCCCCCAGGAAAAGCTCGGGTAAAGGTTATTCTTAAAAAAGAGATGTTTCCTCTTTTCCTTCCTCGTTGGAGGCACGTGGTGGTGAGGTCATGGAGCGCCTGGGCTCGCGGCAGGACATGCTTCCAGCTCAGCGTAATCCCGTCCCCAGGGCCACGGCGAGACTGTTCTTGGCGGGGTCTGGGCGAGCGGTGGGGGGGAGGTTTCTCCTGCCTCTGCCCCCATCCAGCAGCACCCCCCCACCGCCCCTCCAGCTCCACTTTCCTCCTGGTCAAGCGACCACATCCTGAGCCAGCCCTTGGGCTGTTTCCTTTGCTCCCGCCGGGTTTCCTGGAGCGGCTTCTGCATCCCAGAGGCCAATGTGGCTTTGCATGGAAAATCGGCCCCAGATGTGGCTGAGCCGCTGCTGCTGCAGTGCCATGAGTGGGGATGGGGCCTGGGGAGGGCTTGGGGACATGGGGACAGCAGAAGGGACCTGCTGGGTTGCCAGGACCTGAGAGCCAGTAGCTCCTGGAGGGGTTTATCCCACCCATCGGGGAGCATGGGCTGGGGGACAGTGTTCCTTTTGCAGCTGGGTGCTCCCCAGGGAGGGGTGACGGGCACCCAGGGGCTCCCCCACCCTTGGGGACAGTCACTGGGCTATGGAGCGGTGCCACCAGCATCAGAGCAAAGCCCTGGTATTTTGGCTGTACGTAAGAGCCCAGCACAGCCTCCAGCTTGGCTGTGGGAGGACGTGCGGCAGCTCCCCTTCGATCAGCTGCCGATTCCCATCCTGGGGTGGCTGTTTGGGAAGTGGGATTGCTTGCTGGCAGAAGGCAGGTCCCCATCGCTGTGCCACCACCCTCCCCGGCAGAGCCACCAGGAGCAGGGCTCTGTCCCCAGCTGATGGCATAGCCGTACCGGGAGGTCATCGTGAATTTTAACAGATCAGGGGTGCTTGGGAACCCCTGGGGACATCATGGCCAAGGTCCCTGGCTGAGTGTGGGGCTGCTGGCCCTGCTCGGGGCAAACTGGCGGAGGGCTCTGGGGCGGGAACTGCACGCTAATCAAAAGAGGATGGAAAACTCTTGTGGTTGCTTGGAAATGAAGCACGGCTACAAGCAGACCACACCAGCCTCCAGATGCGACAGCAGTGGCCGCGGGATGAAATTCCACTGGATTATACTTAATTACGAGCGCTGAGGAGGGGGAGACAGCAGCAGACTGGCCCTGTGGCATTGCTGGGCAGGGGGAGCGGCATGGAGCCCCTTCCCCGTGGCTGGGAGCCAGTTTGGAGATGGATGAGCCCCGGCTCATGCCTGGGTCTCCTTGTTGAGCTGGGACTTGCCTGGCTCATCTCAGCCCCTAAATATAAGCCTTTCCAAGATATTTGGGGATCCTTGGTCCATCCCATTGCTTGGGGTGGGAGTAATCACACCAGGGGCTGCCGACTCTCTCCACGACTTGGAGGCACTCAGCATCCTGGCCCCCATCCTGCATCCTCCCCATGCAAGGACATGGAAGATGAACCAAGCTCAGGGTCCAGGCGAGGGGGTCCCTGAGCATCACCTGCTCTCTGGGGCTACAAACACCCTTGCAGGTTCCCTGTTGCAGTTTTGTGCTCTTCAGCCTCCCCGGGCATCATTTCCGCCTGCCCTGTTGCAACAGCGTGTTGCTCCATGGGGTTTCGAAGGGGCTGTGGGGCCGTTTCTGTGGGCAGTCCCACGGGCCGGAGGGCTGCCGGGTGGGAGGATGGGTGGAGGCGCAGCAGTGCATGCCAAGATGCATCAGCCTGTGTTTTTCTAGTGGCTGCTTGAAGGTTGTTTGTGCTGTCCCAGGGATGATACAATGCTCTTGGCGTAGGTGCACAACACAGCAGCCCCCCCAAAAAAAAACTGCTGTGGGACTCTGTTTTCGACCAGCTTTGCTGCATGCCTGCATGAGCACCCCAGTTTCCAGCTCTGCTCAAACCCCCTCTTGCATCCATGGCACGGCTGATGCTTCCTGGAGTTGGAGGGGGTGTTTGCTCCCTGCCTGAGCAGGGAAACAGTTCACCTTCTAGGAGGACCATTAGTTTTCTTGGGAAAAGCAGCAAATGCATCAAAACTGGAGTCTCCAACCACGTGCAAACAGCTGGAGCTGGCTCGCCCCATCGCTGGGGGCTGCTCGGCTCCGCTCTCGGATGGGGATGGAGGTTGCGATGGGTGGGGGGAAGAGGATGGGGAAAAGGGTGAAGGTGCCAGGGTGGGAAATGGCCCCTGGGAGGGAAGCTGAGGCCGCTGGGCCAGAGGCAGGAGCACCTTGTCCAGGGAGACGGGAAAGGCCGGATTTAGCATCAGCCTTGGCCGGGCAGTGCGGGACCATTCGGTGGCTTTTCACTGAAATGCCGTCACGATGCTGGTTGTAGTCGGTCCTGCCGAGTCCCCTCTTGTGATGCTGGACCCCGGCTGCCTGGAAGCGAGGGGTTGGAGTCGGTGTTTGTAACGCTTTCATCTGATTTCCCAGAACCCAAAAGATGCTTTTAATAAACCTGAGTGGATTCCAGACCCTTCCCAAGCACAGAGTCTGGCTGGAGAAATGCGAGGCTGGAAAGCTTTTTGCAACACCCCCAAACTCCTCTTCACCCCCTTATCACCACCTTCACACCCCCNCAAATCTCCTGTTTCCAACCCAAAATGAACCACTTGGCCCCCGGCCACGGCACCAGGCTACCAGCGCAGCTGGGCTTGCAGCATGTGTGCGCCATGGCATCGGCACAGCCGGCACCGGCAGCTCCCCCAGCGCCGTGATCCCTCTGAACAGCCACCTGAAATGCATCCCTGCGATGGAAAAGGGCCGGCTCCAGGCGCGGAGCCACGGGAAGCTCTCACAGCCAAGGCTCATTAGGGCTAAACCGCCGCTGGCTTCCCTCGACCTGCTGTTGGCATCCCGTCCCCCCAGGTAGGGCTCTGGCTCTCGGAGCCATCCCAGAGCCGCAGGCAGGAGGGAGGAGGCAGCTTTACGGTGCTTAAACCTCTGCTGCTAATGAAAAACAGGCTCCGCACAGCCAAAACAGCTGATCCTCGGCCGCCAGGCTGAGTAATGCCTCGAATTCCTGGCAGGAGCCGCTTCCTTTTGGGAGGCGAGGGCTCCTTCCCCCAGCGAACGGGGCCCTTCGTGTCCCCCTTGGCTGCAGGGCTCTCCTGGGGGCTGAGCCCCGCTCGGGGACCAGTCAGCCCCCAGCCGCCCCTCGGGGATCAGGGCCGGCATCAGGCACCAAAACTATGGGGTTTTGCACGCTGCAGGGGTCTGTCTGTCCAGCCCCCTGCCCATGCGTCCATCCATCCAACGGGCCCCATTGTCTTGGTCTCCCTCCATCCGCAGCGAGGAAGATGATGGGGGCTGAGCCCCGCTGCTCCCTGCAGTGCTCAGGGACTGGTCCTCGTCCCCCAGGGTGTCGCTTTGGCTGGCAGGGATGTGCAACTGGGGCTGGGAGTCCCCCGTGATTTCAGGGATGCAAGCAGGGAAAGGGGCTCTGCAGCTCCCGGGATGAATCCTGCGCGGGGGAGAGCTGCTGCCGGCGCCGGGGCAGGACGGCTGCTGGGTGTGGAGCAGGATGAGGCCATGCATGACTCAGCCTTCGCCAGGGCTCTTGCACACCCCGATCCATCCCCTCTCCCACTCCTGCCCCAGCAAAGCCCCTGCGGCACCTGGGGACCCGGGGGCGCAGCCGGGGACGGGGCCCTGTGTGTGTGTCCCCGTGGTGGAGATCGGGGCCAGCTGCTGATGTAAACAGCTCCGGCTGCAGATAAACAACCAGCCCTGGCGGGGAGGACAAACAGCCTCTCTGTTTGTGGCCCAGGCAGCTCCGGACCCTCCTTGCGACACCCCAGCAGCATCTCCATCACGTGGGGCCAGTGGCCTGAAGCACCCCCTCCAGCCCCGCATTTGTGGGTGACACAGGGATGCCACCCAGCCAAGGGCTGGACCCACATGGGGTGCAGATGCCCACTTTGGGGGGCAAAGGGGGGGATTTAGCCACCTGGACACGTGCCAAGGACAGGGACGATGCTGCCTCTATCCACCAGAGCAGCCCGAGGGCTGTGGCATCCCAGCAAGGGTTTGGCAGGAGCTCGTGCCTGGCCCCAGCGGCAGCCAAGGACCCCCCCCAGCCCTTCCAGTGGGTGCTGCTGGTTCCCCCCCCCAGCACGGCGCCAAGGCCAGGCTTCCCTGAAGCGCTCCCAAGCCCTTTGCCCATCCTGCCCCCGGTCCTGGCACAGAACTGCGCTCCCCACGCCGCCGCTCGGCCGCCCGCCCCCACCTGTGCCCGGCTGCTCCCGGCGCAGCCCCCGGACCCCGCCGTGGGTCGGCACCCGCTTGGCTCCAGCCAGGCTGAGCTGGAGGGTGCTGTGGCTGCACCCACGCGGCACCATGCCACGAGCACCGAGTGACACCAAGGCGGTGGGTGCTCCCTGTGTGGGACTGAGCAGGGGATGGGGCACACTGGGGGCTGTGACCTCCCCCCAGCGCCCTGGTTCAGGGTATACTGGGGGTGCTGGGGAGCCCTGGGCACCCATGGGTGCAGCCCCCTGGAGCGTGGGCACATGGCCATGCCGTGGAGTGGACAGCCTCCTGCTGCCACCCCAAAACCGCTGCAGCCGAGGGGCTGCTGGTGGCACCTCCAGTCCCCCTTGTCTCCCCCAGCCTCGGTGGGTGCCGGCGGGCAGCCGCCCAGGGAGGCGTTTGGCTCCTGCTCCCGCTGCATTCCTCGGTGGAGGGAGGAGTGGAGCTGGAGCCTGGCGCGACTCAGCCCGGGTGGCAAGGGCTGGGGACGCGCTGGTGACCCGTGTGGGGCCATAACCTGTCCTCTGTCCCCCCTCACCACCTGGCATGCACCCCTGGCATGGGGACCCCTCCCCAAGCCAAGGGGCTGAGCTTTATCCCTACCCAGGGACCCCCCCAGCAGGCGCAAAGGGGGTGGCAAGTCCCCCAGGAGCCTCCGTGGTCGAGGACAGCCGGACCCCGGGTTACGATAACTCTAAAAAGGGACTTTCTCCATGGGCGCCAGACACAGCCTGACCCTGCGGTTCCCTCACTCCCAGCCTGGCCGGCTGACAGCCACCAAATCCACTGTGCCCGGATCCAGCTGGCGCTGCCCTCCCATGGGTGCCCACCTCATGGGGAGGGGGCTGCTGCTTGGGGACCCTGAGCATGGGGGCGATCAGGGCTGGACGGGGGTGTCCAGAGCCGGACAGAGGGTCCCGGTCTGGAGCAGGCGGCAATAGGAGGGATGGAGGGGAGGAAGCGGGGGGCTCTCTGCAGGATGAAGGCTCCAGCCTCATCCTCCTGCCTGCTCGTGACATCCTGAGTCCCCACCGCTGGCAGCGGACCAGGGGGAGCGTCTGCCACCCACATTCCTCCGCTCCTCAAGGAACCGGCTCGGGACCTTCCCACGGGGATTTCCAGCCTGGGCACACACCACTCCAGCCCGGATCGTGCCGGGGGGGCCACAGTCCTGGCTCCGCTGCAGCGACCAGGAGCACTTGTCCACCGGCTGCTGGGAGAGCGTCCCGGTCCCGCAGTGAATCACTGGGGAAGGAACTGATTAAGAGCTCACAGCACTTTCCTGCTGGAAATAACTTTCTCTGCAGAGGATGTTTCCAGCCCAAGGCTGGTTCCCCGATGCAGCTGGGGGGGCTTCGGATGTGCTGCTTTGGTGCTCGCTGGCCCGAAAAAGCCTCCAGAAATGAGGCAATGGGTTTGGATGTGCTCCTGCTCCCATCGGGGATGGGGAGAGGAGAATCACCGAAGGTGAAGCTGCCCGACCAGCATCCCTTCAACTCCCTGAGCGGGAGGGTCGAGGTCCAGGGATGCTCTAACCTCAGACACGGAGATGTGGTTGCAAGTGGGATGATACTGGAGTCTGGTCCAGGCCCTTCGGAGCCGGGAGCATCCTGCATCCCCTCTGCCTGCATCCCCCACAAGTCCCCATGGCCTCATCCTGCCTCCCCCAGCCCTGGGTGACAGCCCCGGGGCTTGGCTATGGCTGCGGGGGAGATGGGGACAGCAGTCCCCAGAGTGTTCCAGAGCGGTGACAGTGCCACTGGTCCCAGTTTGCAACTGGGAGAGGGACAGCCAGGTCCACCCCGTCCCAAATTTTGCCTTGTTGAGGCTGGTGATGGTGCAGGCATGGAGGGTGCTGCCACCGCTGTCACCCACTGCCATTTTTGACGTCATCTCTACTTCTGCCCTGAGACTGGGGGATTTCGGCAGGTTGGGGGGCGGGGAGGGACGAAAGCCACTTCCCTGCCAAAAAAAGAAAGAGGCGGCTGCTGCTCTCACCCTCCTTCACACAGGGGGTGGATTATTAACCCGAGTGGGACGCCGTCCCTCTGTCCTTCTGTCCCTCTGTCCCCCTGCCCGCGCTCGCCTGTCCCATGACTCGGGGATGTGACACTTTTCCGGTCACTTAAAAGGAGGAGGGGGGATGAGTGTGCGGTAGATAAGAAGGAGCGTGGTCCTCAGCCGGTGTAAAAGGGCCTCACGCGCTGGCACGGGGTTCCCGTGAGTCACCCCCGGGGCTGGCGTCACCCGGCTGTGTCTCCTGGGGGCCCGCTCGGGTGTCCTCTCACTGCTGGGTGCTGCTGAGGCTCCCAGGACAGCTCAGTGTGGAAAATGAAGATAATCTCTCAGCATTTGGGAGTTATTTTTATTTATAAAGGGGGTTATTTTGCAAGTGCAGCTTATTTTTAACCCCCGCATCCTTCCTCCCCCCATCCCCATCATCCTCAGTATTGATGTTTATCTGCATGCAGTTGCTAAGGGCCACCCATGGGCGATAAGGACACACATGGCACCCATAAACCGGTGCGGATTTGATGCTGCTGCAGGGCTGTCACTGCTGTCCCCATCTCCAGACGGCTCCCAGCTCTTCCCCAACCCCAAATCCCCGTCGTTCCTCTGCCAGGTCCCCGATCCCGGCCCTCTGCTCGCTTGGGGTTATTTCAGCTCCAAGAAAAACCCTCAGCAGCTTCTGAAACCCCGCTGATGTTTCCGGCCCAGGGGAGCAGATACCGCTGCTTCCTCAAAGCTCGGATGTGGTGGCTGTCACCGACACGCGGCCCCATTGTCACTGTACCCTTGTCACAGCCGCGGCCTGGGGCCACCACTTGCATCCAGTTTGTTTGAAGAGTATTTTGCTTTCTGCTTCTGTTGACGTGACGAACCCTTTGCAAGGCAACAGTTCGTCACAACTAGTTGTTCCCTGTTGCCTGCAAACGGGCAGCAAACAGGAACATCCCCAGAGCAGAGGACGGGGTTTCTGCATGCCCGGCGCCTCAGCACTGGTGGTTTTTCTGTCCTCAGATCCATCCCAAATGGACCTGCTGGTGCACTCCCTTGCACAGGAGGATCCATCCATGCACTCATGGATCCCTTCGTGCACAGCCATGCAAACGGATCTGCTTGTGTGCATGTGGATCCATCCATGCACGTGGAT
>VZTV01061536.1:0-19698 GCA_013400875.1 Anhinga rufa
AGCGTGTCGTGCCAAAGGTGCAGACACCAGCATGCCTGCTAGGAACAAAGGAGCCTGAGAAGAGTAATAACCCTGTGTCAGATCTTGTTCAGGGACTGCACCTATGTCATCTAAAATTTCTAGCACTGGGAGTTTCTTCTCTCCTCTCGGATTGCCATCTTCCCTCCCAGGAATCCAACGCTTCTCTGTCTTGTGTTTCACACTCCCAAGGTTGTGTCTACTTGGCAAATTAGTGATGATGTTGTTTGTCATGAATTGGACACTGGAGGGTGCTAATGCAATGAGAGCTGAAATTGTTCTAGGAAATAAAAAGGTTCCCCTTTGTTATTTGTGAAATACTTTTATTCTTTGTTGCAACGTTTAAATAGACAGACATGAATCGTGGTCCTTACCAGTAGCTGATCCTGCTCGGCATGTGTAGAGCTCTAACCAAGAATATCAATAAAGTGTTAAGTCTGTGAGGGATTTCTTTCCTGAACCTCTGTCCAAAAAAAATCACTCGTTTTATGTTCTACACATTTTTAAGTGTGTCTTTTGAGGTTATGGCCTCGGGGTGAAATTTATTTGAAAGTGTGACTTTCTAGTGATAAAAACGCTTCACCTGGCAGAACTGCTGAGCCGTATCTGCAGAATCTGCTTTTCTACAAGGTCACTTTGGTTCACCTAAACCAATGTTGTTGTGTTGCTGGTGAGGTGAGAACCAGATAGTAGCTCATGTCGGGGTGGGAGGGGACACCTTGAGCACCACTAATCGAGTCCCCAGTGTTGCGATCCTCTCTCTGGGGATGGACCCTCAGTTTACCTTGCAGCCACTGTCACGGGGCCACATGCGAGGGAGCGTGCAGGATGGGGCCTTTTGTCAGCCGTCGCTGCTAGGTCAGGCGAAGCACCTTGTGAAGCTGAGCCTTAGCTGTGGCGTTTCAAATTCACTCAAATGTTTTTGGCAGGTTAAAGTTACATTGGGAGCCTTACGCTGAAGGAGGTATTACCTGTTTGCGCTGCTCCAGCTTTCTGCTGAACCTGGTCTCTGCCCTCCTCTGCCCTTGGCAGAAAGACACGGGGCCGACATAAGCTCCCTGTTGTGCGGTCTGGCAACTCCGTACTCAGCATTAAGGACTGTGAAACTACTGCCTGAGCCAGTTCTCATCCTGGCAGCAGCAGAGGTATGATGCCAGCTAATTAATGCTAATGAGAAGCAGGGTGCAAAGCTGAGCGTGTCCAGCTAATCACTGCTGGCACCTCAACTAGTCTGCTTAAAGCTAACACAGTTCTGGACAGTCCTGCCCAGTCTTGTACCCACCTCTGCAGACCCATTAGCCAGATGAAAGCAGGTATTCATAAAATGTGTGAGCAAAACAGCATCAGGTACAATACAATACTTTCCTTAGAAGTCTTTCTCGTTCGGTACAAGCAGCAAATGAGTTACTCCTCTGTCTTGTTCCACTTTGCAAATGAATTGGGCTGTCCTCTCCTGGAAAATATTGTGACTGTGCTGCATTGGTCAGGCTTTGTTGCAGTTTGCTTACATATGGCTGGTTTAGTTTTCCTTTCTTTTAAAAATAGACATAATTTTTTCTCCAAATTCTCCCTCGAGCAGAAGATGCGGATGAGCATGGAGAAAGAGCTGTGGATAAGGAAACCAGAACCTGTTGCCATCCTGTTCTGGCATTGTTTGAGATCTGCTGCTCACCTTGCAAATGGATGCGTGGCCAGTTTCACAGCAAAGTTGCTCGGCTTGTTATTGGAAGCAGCAGAAACATAGCCAGCTGAAAGTTTGCACTTCTTTTGCAAAGTAGCTTACCAGAATAGGGTCACAAGGGGATGTGAGCAGAAAAGCTTTTAAAATTATTGTAATAACTAGCAGTACTGAAGACAGTCTGCTTAAGAGGAGATAATTTAGTCTAAGCACATGATCTGGTTGACCATGTATTCATCTCGTTTGCCAGCTTTTAGGAGAAGACCATTTCTTCCATCGCACCTCCATGCTTACAAGCAGGGAGCCAGGCTACACCTCCTGGCGTCATTTCAAGAACCAACATGCTAGCTGTGGTGCCAAAAGGATTTGCAGCTGTGCATTTTATGTAGGCGGTGTTCTAATTTATCCCAGGAGACCTTTCTCCAGGGGAGATGGTTAACGGACCTTCCACCAACCTGCTTGATCGCATTGAATATAAATGCCGCCAACTGCAGGATGCCGTCTCTGAGGTCCAACACCACCGGGAAGGAGTGTGCCTGTTCCCTTGGGGAGTGCTCTGTGCTGTCCAGCGTTGAGCCTTCACAGGCTTGTACAGTCTTTCTTGGCTACCCATAAAGGCTGGGTGAGTGGGCTGACTGGCATTTTCATGCCTTTTGGGGAGATCGGGCTGCTGTGCTTGAAGCCTCTTCACTTAAGAGTCATTCTAGCAGGTAAAAGCCCTTTGATGCTAAGAGCTTTGTAGGGTTTCTGCTGATGAACTGGTTGTCTTGAACCCCCAGTGTGGTGGTTGCTCTCGTCCTCTGTACATCAGGTGGGCTCCCAGTAGTGGTCTCTCCCAGATCCCTTTCTCACGCCTCCCTGAGCTCCAAGCCACCTTGTTTGGAGAGGGAAAATACTGGATTCGCCCTTCTTATTTTGTCGGCTAGGCTGTGCATGGAGGTGTTTCTCCAGCCGCTGCCCTTTTCACACTTCCCCCTCCTGCCCCGCGAGGCCATGGAGCACAGCAGGTCTGCAGAACTTTGACTGCAAGTAGGTCTGGAGGTCAGCTGTATGGTTACTGAGCCCCGTGGGTGTTGAACAAGTCCCCTTCATAATTTTCCCCGTATTTTCTCATTGGTGCTATATTTACCTCTCAAGTGTCCCTGTACCCTTTAAATCTCTGAGCATCACTGGTGTAAATAGGATTTGCCTGTCCCCATGAAACAGCCATCGGGGTGGCTGCCTGCCTTGCCTTCTTCAGCCCTTTATGGGCCGGGGTTGACCTGTTGTCACGGGCTGAGCAGCCAAACCCGCTTTCTTCTCTGCCATTTTAATTAAAAATGGTTGGCATCAGGGGCTCTGCAGCAATGAAAGGGAAATGATGAAACTTTGAAGAATTTGGGGCATAAAGTCAATCTCTAAATTTTAATGTACTCATTGCACTTAAACAGTTGATACATTTTATTATTGAGCTTTCAGGTGACCTAATTTCCCTTAGTACTGTACATTTAGCTTTATACATCTGCACCTAATTTGTAAAAAAGGACTTAATGAGAAACTTCAAACAGTTTAAATGTCAATTACAAAGAAAGCGAGGTTTTAAAGTTCCAGTAATCTGTCCATATTGGTCATCGAAACACGATCCCAGGTGGATGTTAATTCAAGACAGATGGCATTCCAAAGGCACAATTACAAAGAGCTTATATATTTTCAACACTAACAAGCTGTCACGCTATGTTGTAGCTACGCTTCTAGTACTGTATAACCACAATTGCTGCTTTATCTGCTGCGGACTCGGTAGTAAAGGGGTTTGATTCCCCACTCTTGATATTGTCAGTGGGATTTTGACCGGGGTGGTGGGGGACACAACTGGAGACCAGTTAGTTAGTGCAAACATCTTTCATTCTTGGGTGTGGGGGGGTTGTGGTTTTTTCTATGTTTAAGTTGGTGAAATGTGTTCCAAAGAAAATAAGGGAAATATTGAATATGGGCATAACAAGACTAGCTCATCACAGGCATATTTCTATTTCCCGGCAACATTAATTAGCTTTAGTCTTATCAGCTGCTAGGCAATAGCTATGATGATTTCGTAATACCCCCAACATCTTGGATGTTTTCAGTTAAAAAGTCATCTGAAAGCATTTGGAGTAACGCACGTGTTACTTGGAAGACTGAAGTCAAAGGGATTGATAGTGACTTGACTTGCACTGGTGTAAATGGGCAGCAGCTCGGCTACACCTGGGCAGGGGTGCTACACCCCATGCAAAAGGTGGTTTGAATTATTTTTAGGTTTCTGAAAGTATTCTTAGGCCCAGAGGCAAAGGTGGAGGGGCTGGACAAAGCAGGGTCAAGGTAGGACTCCATTAGGCTGAAGCATCACCATGTGTTATAGTTGAAGATGTCCCTACTTATTGCAGGAGGGTTGGACTAGATGACCTTTAATGGTCCCTTCCAACCCAAACTATTCCATGATTCTATGTGGTAGATGGCGGCTTGTTGTAGAAGGACAATGTTTGGTATGTAGCTAGTAGTTGAGTTGGGTGGTGATCTGTGTAACTGAACGAAGTAAGATAATTGGGCATAATTTCCACTGATTTTTTTGTTTGTTTCTTGAAACCAGGTCACGAAAAAGCAAGACTTGCACGGCTATGACTAGACAGTGTTTTAATAGGCTTTAAAAATTCTGTGCTGTTAGGAGCTAGATTAACAATGCTCCCCAGGAAGGTTTTTAAGCTCCTATGGGCACATGTATCCTCTAAAGAGATACTGAGGATGAAGAGCTTACATTTCTGCCAATTTATCTACCTTTCACTGGAAAGTGGAGAAGAAAGGAGAAAGGCTGAGACGCTTCATCCTTGGAAGGCAGGAATTAAATGGTGAGGTTGTGCTCTTTAATTTTTGGTTTTCATTAATGAATGTTGCAAATGTGTTTTTTGAAAGCATCTTACCCGGCTTCCTTTTCGGAGGAGATGCAAGTGCTTTTTTGAAATACGCAGCTCGCGAACAAGCGAATTGGACTCCTGAGCCACGCTTGAAACAAAATGCCAATTTTACCTACAGTTTTACTAGGTTTCCTGGTTTATGCAGTGGCATTTGAATGGCCTCTAGTAATTGTTTTTAGCAGGAAAAAAAAATTCAAACAAAAATTAAAAACACAACCCGAAGCTCATTAGCACTGTATTTGGCATGCCATGAATCATTAAATCTTTATATAAATGCAGAAGTAATTTGAAACAAACAAAATCCTGTGTTTTTTTGGAAAGACTTTCTCTTGAATTTTTGTTTGGACTGCTGAGGTACAATATGTTTTCCGAACGTTGGATGTTATTACCAGAATAGGGGAGGTGCCAATTCATGTTTTAATTAAATATAATGTATAATTCTTGAGTGTCAGATATACTTAGTGGTGATAAGTGAATAAAATAAGGTGGAAAACAATAAACAATAAATAAATGCTTAGAAAGGGGGTTCTTAACTGATTTTTTTAACCTAATTTTGATGTTAGTGTGTGTTGCTCTTAAGTGGTTTCCCCTTAGATTTTCCCAGTGCTTATCGGGGTAACATACTGCAGTCTTTTTATTTAGATCAGGCTTCACTTTGAGAGTTAAATAATTGTTCAAGTCCAAGTGGGAAACTTTCTTGCACCTGGAAAATTAGGAGAGCAAAAGCAAGAGACATGTCCGCATCCTTTCCCTGGTGGTTCTTCACCTGCGAATTTGAACTGCAGCGGTAATAAAAGTTTTGTGGACCTCATTTTATGTGAGATCATTAAGCGACAGGAGAATTCAGGACTAGCTGCCCTTCATAATTCAGGACACTGAAAGGTGCCATTTATAAGCTCAAAGTGCCTGCAGGAAGGCAAAACAGGCTTGTAAAACCCGCACTCCAAACGCTGAAAGGGAACCGTTTTGTACTGCTGGCTGCAGCCTTGGAGTGGCAAAATTGCAAAGGTCGTGGGGACTGGGTTTAAAAAATGGAAAAACACCTGCCTCTAAAAGTTGATGTAATAGCTTGGTTTTTCACACTTCTTGTGTTGATATCTCTTGTTCAAAAAAAACCCAAAATATTCTGGACAATGATCCCAGTAAAAACCTTATCAGTTGTAATGCCCAGCTGTTGGGTTACTATCTTTCCTACTATAGCCCACTGTTTTGCTGAGCTGCTAATTTGGCTATAAAACCCGTTTTTCCTGACTTTTTAATATTTTGCAACTGGTGACCTTTGCCCATTATGTGGGCCAGGCATTTTGTAGAGAGAGCTCTCGCTTCCTTATTGCTTGAGAAGGAGTAGCAGCATGCACAACACTTGAAGAGAGGTCGTCAGTGAAGTGGGTGATACACCAGCATACCCTGTCTTCATAAAACAGATTGTTATGGCTCTAAACAGGCAATGTAGTCTGCTAAATAGAGAATATGGTGCAGCTTTATGGACCTAGAAAGCCCGAAAGGCACTAGAGCGGCAGCCCAAGGAAATGTTGAGTCTAGTGTTTATTCTTAGAGCAGGTACTGCTTTCCCTACGTGCTCCCCTGTTACTCCTCACATGAGAGTTGGAGCAATCATTTTTAAGTTTATCACCAAAATGTGATACAAACAGTTGCTGCCTGGAAATAAGGCATTCGTATCTGTAATTTTTAATAGCTAGGGCTGAACTCTTCTAATCCAGCCAACATCAACCAACTATTCACGGCCTTATTAACGTCCCATGACTGAAGTTCCTTGGGTGCCAATTTGCACCATCAGAGCCTAAATTCCAGTGAAGACAAGTCCACCTGCAGCGTTTCTGCTTTATTAATTTGAATTAATTCAATACCTGCATGTTTACAGGCATTGATTTCAGCAGCAACTGGCTATATGGTGTGGTATCCAAACTGTCGTCCCTCCGTACATCGATCACGTAGGAGCCAGAGAAGCAGCTGCGCTTTGGTATTATCCCATTTTCTGACGCTGCTTTTGTTGCCTAGATTGACGTGCTTGGGGCCCCAAACACTGCACTGAGTTTAGTGTGACCCCAGGGCCTTTGCAGAGTCGGCTGCAGGACTCAAACCTTTATATCCACTATTAAAAGGCAGTTATGTGTCTGTTTATGTTAGGGCCAGGTGCTTTGTTGCCTGTGGATGTGCTGTTACTTGACTATTTTATTTTTTTTTCTTTATAGTCAAAATATGATAAACGTACTTACCTGAGTACCTTACTCTTCGCAAATGGTCTGGCTGCCTTCAGCAACCACTTGGCTTTCTGTGGGAGGACTGGAGTCAGGGTTTTCCAGCTCTGTAGGGATGTATCCGTGGCAGCGTTCCTGTTACTCCTGTATTTTCTTTGTGAAGAACATACAACTTCTAGATGGCATATCATCAATGTATTTTTAATTACATGTTTTGTGGTATTTTTCATTTGAGTTCCCTAAATTGTAGTGCATTTCTAGTTTTTGTGAGTTCATTTATTTAGGCTTTATATATGAAGGCATGCTTTGTGGGCTTATTGCATTATATTCACTTATTTTTTGTTAAATCGGCAGCTGTACTAAAGCACTGAAGGTGCTTTGGGTTGGGTCAGTACCAAATAGTGATCCCAGCATACTGGAAGTATAAAATCTGTTTTCTTACTAACTGTTTCTTTGAGAAGTTGATAGATGTGAAAACCATTTAACAGTTGGGTTTTTTTCCTTACCTGTTAAACTAAGCTGCCGAGGAAATCTTCCTACTGCTACCCACTGCAATATGTCAGAAACACCGTTATGTTATAGTTGCATCATTATCTAAAGGAAAAATTGAGTGTGGGTTTGAAGTCGACAAGTGATGAAAGTAGCCCTGAGGTTGTCAATTAGAAAGCCAAGGCCTGGAATTGATAAGTTAATGGCCAGTTCCCTTCTCACCCCCTCGCTTTGCTGCCTGCTCCCGCCTCACCCCACAGCAGCTTTACTGCTCAGAACATAAAGAAAAAGCTCCCGTTGGTTTGTGTCCCGAAATTTATCTCACTAGTAAGATTCACTTAAATTCTTGGCTGGTTGCAATGTTCTTAGTATGGACAGATAGTTAAATAAGGAGAAATGAGATGCCACAGATAAAAAACTCAGTCTCAGAATGATGCCCCCTTTTTGTCTTTTTTTAATTTATTTTTTTGTTTAAATGTGAAACCGTTAACACTGTTGTTTCAGACCATCCTCCTGCAGTCCACACGGCAAATTTAGCAGCAGTGCATAATTTAACTTCTACCGTATGTTTGTTTGCAGGTTTTAAAACCTGAAATTTAATGGCAGCCAGTTGGAACCCATGTGTTCCTGTTAAAGGCAGAGGGCAACACGTGTGGTTTTTCCTGAAGGGAGATACTGGTTACCAAACTTTGTGAAATAATGTAGTATAATACATAGTGTTTCTATTTTGCTTGGGCAGGAGGGAGCTAACATATTGCCATTTCTCCTAAGGAACACATGGGTTTAGATAAATAAGTAAATTATGGAAAATAACAATCTGATTTATTCAGATTTTAATCATTCTTGGTGTGCTGTGTTGTGAGAACAACAGTAACCTTTTGAAAAGAGCTTTAAGGCAGTATTAGAATATAATTCAAACGGGCATTGTGCAAAGCAAAACATGTAATTCATCTTCAGTTTTCAAAAACTTTATGTAGAGCGTGAGTTTTTAGGGCTTGTGAAAGGGTGCAGGTGGGCACCCCCTCTGCAGCCTGAGGTTTTCTGCTCATGGCACAGCTGCTTCAGTGACAGTGGAAATTCAAGATTTTTTTCCACATAGCCCTGTCTAAACCCAGAGCAGATGAATAATAATAATGAGTATGAGAAGGCAGTTTAATTTGTAAGCACACTCAGGTTTTTGACCTTTCTGATGGCTTCACCATAACCAGCAAACATCTGTTGAACAGTTAAAAAAATTGCAGTTGCTACTTACCTGCCATAATCAAATAAAACAGAGAGCTCTGAGCGTGGACTGCCACTCTGGAGTCCCTCTTTCCTCCAGCCAGATTTCAGAACATGGAATAAATCTTACTCTAGCTTAATTCACAGGAGAAGAGACATGCCATCATATTAAACAACTCAGCATCGGATGGCGCTCCCTCCGCCTGACGTGCCCAGGGCCCACGCAGCAGAGCTTTTCCAGTGCTTCACCGGTGGCTCAGTGCGGAAGAAGTAGTATGTGATTTTTCCAAAAGCAAGTGTTCCTTCTGTGCCGTACTTTGACTTACTTCTTGAGATAGGTGTGCCTCATAGTACTCATCAATAATGAAAATATACAATGACGTTGCTGATGAGAAGTTTCCTTATACATTGTGACTCTGACGTTTATAGTGCTACAGGATAAGCTCCTGTGGTGGCCTGTTCCAAGAGAGGTTATCTCAAGATGAAGTAAGAACATTGTATCTAGTTTAGCTTGATCTGTTCAGGTATCACACTTACCAGAGACCATAATTCTGCATTTTCCTCCTATGCTGGTCCTTCCCTTGGATTTCCATTTTGTCTTTGCAGGAATTTTCTGCAGTTACTTTTTGGACGAGGTTCTGAAAGTTAATGGTGTTGGGTCAGCAAAGCTTATCTTCCAGTGTCATCTCTTTCTGGACTTTTCTTCTGACCTTGCTGAGACCTGATTCATCTGGTCTCTGCTCTTATGGTTTGGTTTTTTTTCCCTTCCCCTTTTGTTTTTGCTGTTGGTTAACTGTGACTAGAAATTTAAAAAGTTTTAAAAACAATTAAAAAAAAGGAAAACCCAGTGTTTGCACAAAGGTATATTTGGAGTGAGAAAGTTGACTCAGCATTTCCAGATTTTTAATTTCTAAAACAATATTGAAGTCCACTGTTGTCTTTATGCAGTCAAGAGAGATTTCCTTTGAGTATATCTGAAATGATAGAGAGTTCAGTTAAGTCAACTTTGTCTTTAAGGTCAATATCGTCATCTAAGACACATGCTATTAGCAGGTTGTCGTCCAGCAGGAACTCAGCACCGATGTTCCTGAACAAGGTAAACCAGAAAAATAACATGCTGTCAAAGGGCTGCATTTCTTCGGGCAGCTGTGGGCTTTTTTTATCAGCTTCTTAGATCATTTTCCAGGCAAAAGTGGTCAATTAACATTAAAACACAACCAAAAAATGGCAGAATCTAAAAAAGAAAAATTAAGACATGATGGTTTAGGTTTGTTATTGTAACCTGTGACTGTATAAAGTCACATATTCATTATGCAATGGTAATGGCAAAATTAAATGTTTTCAAATGTAAACTTGTTGGGGGAAACCAGCGACAGTTTGGGCCTTTCTGGTACCATAGACCTCAAAGATGTTTGGAGGCCTTGACTTCAGAGACTGAAATATTCACCCCTCCCTGATTAATCTGTTGCAATGCATGAGGTGTTCTGCTGTGCGGAGAGGGATGGCTGCAGGATGTCTTCGCTCCACCACCATGAAGGGAGTTAGTTTAGAAGAGAAAGACACTGAAGATTTAACTCTTTAGACACTTCCAGTTTCTCTTTCAGACCACTGTCAGCCTGCTCTACAACTGATAAAAATATTTATTTTCTGGCATTTTTATTTAAAATATTTGAGATGTAGGTCTTGCTGCTTTCTGCCACTAGTAATGGTAATGCTGGCACATTCCTCCGTTTAAAAACATAATTCTGGAACTAAATGATAAGCAAAGAGCTGAACCCTGAGTCAATGAGATAGTATCAACTTGGTGGTCAAGAAATAAATTACAAAAACTTTTTTCAAAATTTATGCTGAGTGTATTTCTTCTTTAAAATACATCTATTAAAATTATGCCAAGGCCTAAGGTTACTGTAATCTGCTTAAATCATAAAAATAACAAACAAAATAAAAACAATGCTTGCAGGTTGTGGGTCAGACCATTCAACTGATGAAAGTCACTGCCTAAACTCTGGAATCGCAAACTGTTTGAAGTACTGAGTTGGCTTTTGAGATCAGTAATCTCTTTTGCAAGTACCAAGAGAATATTTTCTTCAATATATTCAATTAGCTCAGCTAAATGACTAATTTATTCAAACTTGACCAACTGGGAGTTGAAAGAAGCAGGAAAGCTTGTTCTTCTCTACCAATCTGTGAATAAAAGCTGATTATGAGAGGATTAAATTTGCTAATACTACAATATTGAAGGATATTATGACCAAATACTAGATTGGTGCTAATTCTAGCTAATACAGAGTTGTTTTAATAGATCAGTTTTTAAATCAAGTCTCAATTTTGTTTAGAAGTCTAGCCTCTTTAAAACAGTGCTATGCAACTAATGAACTGTCTCACTACATTTCAAGTTGCATTCCAGTTTCCATCCAAAGAACCATAAATCACAAGTAAACACAAAGGGATCGGCTAGTAAATAATAATTGTGCCATACATGATTTTCTAACAAAAACAGTAAAATTAATCTGAAAAAATATATAATGAGGTATAGAAAAGCTTAAATATATATCAGCGGAACTACTCTGTCCTTCTGGCTAGCAATAAGAAGTGCCAAATTTAGTGTAAAAGCTATATTTAGTTACAAAGCAACATACTCTAGTGGTTACAAACTGAGAATTAACCTTTCGCCAAGAAAATAACTAAAACATTTAAATGGGAAAACAAGATTCAAATTAATTATTTAACTCAAGGTTTCCCGCTTGGTAGTTTAACTTGTTTTAAAATAAGTGGCTTAAAAGATTTCATCCTGCTGAAAGACATCGATAACTGAGGTACCTACAAGTGAACATAAATATAAGTGCGAACTTGACATAAGGATCCAGAAATTCAGCCAAGAATGTCATGTCAAGAAAATGTGAGGATAAAATTTTCAGTCCTGTCCATAAACATTTGGTATATGGGACACCCCACAATGAAATTTAATTACCTCTTCTGCTGATAGGATCATGAGAAAAATGTTGCTTCAGGCACCAGCAGAATGAGATACGGAGGGCAGGATGGAGAGTGTCTCGGTCATTGCGCCTTTGCTACAAAGACACCAAGTTCTGCTGCATGTTGGTCCTTGGCGTCTCAAACTTTGAGACAGACACCTTCATAGTTCCTCTCCATCTGCTGGTTGCATCAGAAGCTGTTCCTGTAAATGCTAATTCCTAGCCCTTCATCAAATTGCTTTGAAAAAACAACGCTTTCTGTTGCTGACTATTTAAAAGATCAGTGCCATTGCCATTAGGCAATGGTTAGACTGCCCATTTTTTATATCTGTTCCCTCACAAGTGGAGTCCGTGAATGGTGCTGAGTTTCTGGGAGGTGTCCTTCTCCAGTACCTTGCCTGACAGCATGGCTGGCTGGCTCTTCCTCACCTCCTAGCTGGGATGAATGACTGGGGCAACAGAGACAAGTGCTCGGTGAAGCACTGCCAGACCAAGAAGCAAATCTTGGGGTGCCCCAGCGCTGTGCTCTCTGTGCACCCACTGCTGTGTGCCTGGCTTGACCTTGCTGGGTAGCTTCTTTAGGTTTTAACCTTTCATGAAGACAGGTTCCTCATCTTCAGCAGGTCCATAAGCCAGCTCTATAACTTAGAAGTAGCCTATTAGTAAGTAGAAAATGAATTTATGGCTGGAAATTTTGCTGGGTATAATGGCCTGTTTCCCCAGCTCCCCCTGTTCCCCACGGTTATTTCCCAAAGTAGCCCTGTATGTTTTGTCTGTATGTCCTGAGCCTCCAGGAGCCTCCCGCTAATCACTTTTCTCACTGACAAGCCCAGAAGAGGATTTTCTTAACCGGTTGCCCAGCCCTCTGCTCACTGCTGGAGGCACGGGGATGTAGCAATGAGGGGTGCGTAATGGATGAAAAACCTAGATGATGGTGTTTGCCTCCCCAAAACTATTAACGTGAACAGGCTATGGGTGCACCCCGACCTCCATTCCTCTCTGCGTGATCTGCCATCTCCCTCATCAGGCGCTGGGGTCCACGACCCTGCTTGGGCGTTCATCGTGAGAGCCATGAGGCTTTATGTGTTTATTGAACTGTAACAGCCAGTGTAAAGGATGCTGAGGTAAAGACTGTGTGTTACCTTTCCTGTGTGTCTGTCCGGGGTCCAGATTTTTAAATATGCTATTTCTTTGTAGTGTCCTTTTCAAGTAAAACTCCAGGTTTTGCCATCTCTCCCTCATCTGCATCCATTGTGAAAGATTAGCACAGTATGTAGGTTTTTCCTGACTGATTTTCAGGACAACTTGGACCTTTTGTGTGTGTGTGATGTTTCTAAAACTGGCAGAAGAAGAACTTTTTTTTTTAAGCCTGAATAAGCTGTGAGGAGTATTTTAAAATAAAGATGTATTTTATTTTTTTTTTTAGATCTTTAAGTGTGTTTAATGCTTGTATAAGGTGCCAGATTTTAATTACAGTTGGCATTTATAAGTGTGGTGCTGGCAATGGCAACCATATTGCTGAAAAAAGGCATAAATTTTGACACTGGCAATATGGGAACCCAGCATATGAGATTGTAAACCTCATTGCTTTCTGGTTTAATATACTAGTTTAAGGGAAGAACATTTAACGGTTAATATTTAACTAGAACATTTAGGGTTTGATACAAAGTTGTTCTAATTTCAAACTATTTAGTAATTTAGGTCCTATCAAAGATCAGCTTAGCTAATAACTTTCTATTAAACAGCCTTTAAATAAGCATGCTTAAAGTAGGGAAAATAAGATGCTTCATTACAAGAAATGAGGTTGGCATCTACCAGGTTTTCCATTAAGTTCCAGGTCACAGACAAATAAAGGAAGTATGTTAGGAAAAAAAACCTTTTTAAAAATAATTAGGGAGATGTCTGTTTTGTTCACCAGATGGAAAATCAGTAGTTGTGGGTGGTCTGTGCTGGATGGGGCATCTCACAATTGGCAGAACTATGCCTTTAACTTTTAAAGTCCTGGGACAAAATGTGAAAGTAATTGACTGTTCAGAATGCTCTCTCTCTGGATACCTAGCATGCTTTTAAAACCAAGATTTGGTGAGTTTCTGACTTTTTTTTTCCCCTAAGAATGCTCAAGCTGTTGTGTCTAGTATTAGGCCAATTGGGTATATTTTTGGTAGCTGTTTAGTGGGGCTGTTGCCTTTTGTGCTTTATGCTTGTGTGTGCCTGGACTTGCATGTGCACGACTGAAATGCCACAGCTTTACAATTCTCCATTAGCACATTGTGCACATGATTTTCATAATATTGTCAGTGTTTGCTGTGTTCAGGGTATACGTAAACTGTTGGTTAACATAATTTGTTTCTTTCCTCTAGTTCACTCCGGTTTAAGGAATTTAAATCTTATCTATTTGCCAACATACGAAAGAAAACAAAGTTGCAACCTTATTGTTGCAAACAAGAAAATTCCTGTTTTAAAATAATTTGGGCGTTGGCAAAAGTATTAAAAATCTATAGTATTCTTTTTTAAAAAAAATCTGAATAAATAAATCCAAATGTGCATGTGTGGCTAGTACATGTACACATATGCATATTAAATACAGTCATTTATGATTCTGTTAGAATCTTCTTGGTGGAGTTTGTAACTTTGCTCGCCGTTTCAGAACTGATGCTTTCTAATTGCCAGATTAATTTGAGAAAACAGTTTTTGAATGTGGAAGATGGGTTAGCAAATCTTTGTATTCATGTTAAGAATAACAGATTTTATTATCTGAACTGCCATAGGAATGTGTGCTGTTCAGCGGTGACCTCTCAAAGAATGAGGCAGAACCCATTGATGGCATAGGAGGCAATTGCTTTATATTTACCTTACTTTACAGGCAAATTTTTTTCAGTTATCTATATGAATGGTCACAGAGAATTGTATGTGTGTGTTATATCTATATTGTAGCTTGTGTTAAACTGATCCCCGCACTTATTATGTAGAAGCATTCTTGAAGATAAGTGAGGCACTCAACTTAGTGCCTTCTTTGTAAAATCCCTTTTGCTATGCATGACATGTACTCTTGTATTTTTTTCCTTGCAGTAAATTATAAAGCTTTTTTCTTTCCATGAATCTCCTTCCAAGAAAACACATACAGCCTAATAACACTCGCCTTGAGAACCGTGCATTGCCTCCACTACAAAGCCGTGTTTTCATTGAAGAGATAATTATAATATGGTTTAATGTTCTTGTCAACCCTGAAACACTGTCCGTGAAGAGTGCTATTCTGGTGGATGTCTTTTTGAAGAGAGTTGAATGTAGCTAAGAAAACATACATATAGCCACACATTTTTCTGATAAACCAAGACAGATTTTTAATGCGCTGTGTGCTCTCTGAAAAGAATTATACGTTTTCTAAGGTGTTAATTCAGAGCTGCATCTTCCTCCAGATTTCACTGTTAAAAGTACGGAAAATTTGCTTGGATTTATTTATTTGGCTTTCTTCTCCCCTCCTCCCCCCAATTATGTTTATAGACTTTAAATCTATACAAGGACGTAAACTCGTAATAACAATTAAAATGTTTTTAATGTGCTTTGAGGCACAGACTTCAGAGGAGTAAAAAAGCCCAAACTGGAACACAAATGGTTCTTCCCAGGCAACAAACACGCTTGGCTGTTGATACGCTGTAATTTTCTGCTTTACTTAGTAAAAACAGCAATTACTTATTTGTTCCATATCCCCCCCAGCACAGATGCTACTCAGTCTGTCCATTTTCTGAGCGCCGAGCAGGCTGCGTGCATGCGCGTGCATGCGTTTTAATGCGACACAAGTCAAGTTTTCCCCTTGCACGCTCTACTGTTAACAGCATTTATTTGCCACTGCTGCTAGTTTACCACCAGCCCAAGACAATGGTGTGTGGGAAGCGGCTGTGGCTGTGAAAGTCTCGCTTAGCAGTATCTCCTGCTGCCGGCAAATGTTTGCTTCCAGGTGCAGTTTTGCAAAGCATTGAGCTGATCGTACAAACCAGTGCAAGGACTGATAAAAGCCGCACAGTCACACCGGTTAAGACTGCAGCCCGGTCGAACAAATCTTTAACATTGTTTTCGCTGTATTGTCTTTCGCGGCGGTCTGGTGGTTGTGAACAGTGTCTGGTCCTGCTAAAAGCAACGTAGTCTGAAGCAAAAAGCCTTCCAGGGAAATGAAATCACAGGCTGGCTGAAGGCAATGCAAAATTCCCCTTGGCTTCAGGCCGTCTGGGATTTCCCCCTTGGGTTTCAAAGCCCAGTTAAAAGGCTGGTAAGTAAGAAAAATGTAGTTACCTGCCGCACCACAAAAAGTACATATGACCAAAAAAAAACCTGAAAAGCTAAGGACAACACAACTCTTTCACCGCTCATACGGCGAGCGTGAGACTGTTAGCGTATACAAGGAATTGCGTGGCTTAGCACAATGCAACTTGACTGCTGAATCGGGTGCTTGGGATCTTGAATTTAATACCTAATTATTTTTAAGAGCTACTCTTAAATGAGGAATATGAGCGAATATGTTAATTAATTGAAAGTAGGCATTTTATTAAGTACTTAATTATTATAATTCTGGAGAAGTAGTATAAAAGAAGCAGAAAACCTGGCAAAAGTGTATCATTTGAATCTTCTTTACAGTCATTGCATCATTAGCAAGCCATTTGCTTGCTCTGAAGTCAGTGGGATTATTTTATTTTCTGCTTTGAGGAGGAATTACAAAGTAAGGCCTTAAATTAGTATTGTAAATAATCTCTCTAGAGAAACTTTTCACTGCAAAAACTGCCTCAACAGGCAAGTGTTAAAACGTTTCTGGTGCTGCACAGTTTACAAATATCCTCGAGATTTTTCCCCTCAGGTTTATATATTCAAGCTAGATAGCTACCATTTAAAGAATAAGCAAGTGTTTCTGGAAGAATTAAGAATTTTCTAGTCATGTCAAGTATGTTTTGGTTCCCCCACCATTTCCCCCCTGTTTTCTAGTGGAAGGAAAAAACAGCCTAAAAATACAAAATCTTAGTTAATGAATGTAGATGCTCAGTGGCTAAGAAATGAAAAATGCCATTTTCCCATTGGCCCTTCTTTTCATATCTTTGAATTTGTTACTACAAACTTTATTTTTAGAGTTTGTTTCTTCATAACAAGATACGTTGTGTTCCTTCCTAATATTTTTTTCTGCAGCTCAGCACCTAACATTTTGATGGATATTTCTTAACTTAAATCTTGGGTTTGGGCTTCTTTTTTTTCCTAAACTACCGCTTTTCTTTTTTTGAACCAATAACTCATTGTGGGATTAAATACCTGACAAAAACATTCAGGACTTTCCCAATAGGTGAATATGCATTACTTTTACAAGAATATTGCCTCATTTTTTCAGGCTAAAATATTTGTATTATTATTTTAGCTGTAATAATGTCATAGATAAATCCATTGCCATGTTAGATGCTCCTACAATCACAGCTAAGGCTCCGTGATATTTGTCTGTCCTGACAGACATATCTTTGCTGTTGTATGTCCTCATAGATTGTGTGGAGGGATACTCCCAGACGGCCCTTTCTGTGCAGTCATCCTCCCGCTGCCCCATGCTTGCCAAGGCAAATATTCATGCTCAGCTCATAACTCATCCTTAATGTTGCACTCTCCTTTTCCATGTAATTTTGCAGATAAGGAATTCTTAAGCTCTAAATACTCTCGGTGTTTGTTTAAAACCAACTTGATTTTTAACACCTAGTGCTTTGA
This sequence comes from Anhinga rufa, assembly GCA_013400875.1. NCBI lineage: Eukaryota > Metazoa > Chordata > Aves > Suliformes > Anhingidae > Anhinga > Anhinga rufa. The sequence goes on from VZTV01061536.1 coordinate 17,249, forward strand.
AAGCACTTGATTTCCAGCTTTCACATGAGATGGAGAAAGCAACTGCATGGAAGGCTGCATTGTTTCCTGTTGATGACCAAATCTCATTTAAGTGGGTAGATACTCTCTTTGACCCCATTTCATCTGGAAATTCCCATTGGTTGCGTATTATTGCAGTGAGATGCAAACTGATTCGCTAGTATTTTCTTGCCTTTTAAAAGACTGGAGCAAAATTTTGCTGAAGTTCTCTTTTGACTATTTTATTATTATTATTATTATTATTATTAACCTTGTTTTTATGATACTGGCATTTGTTCAGCTCTGTATCTCCCTGCACACTACATTCTTATAAGTCTTTTCTCATAAGGGGAGACTGAGAAAGAGATGCAACAGTTCAAGACAGCCTCATTAAGGCTGGAAAGTAAAATATTCAGGAGTTAGGAAAAGTCAGAATTAAAATAGCTGATGCAATCAAAGTTTAGCCCCTTTATATGTTCGCATGATAGGATAGTCTTTGATTTTAGGATCATGCACAGGTTTTTCCACAGGACCCCTGCCTCAGTTCGGGAACAGGATAGACAATGCTGAGTTAATGAGCAGTTATTCAATATTTTGTTTTCTCCTAATTTTTCAATGTGTAGCCCTAGGCCTTATTTACTGCACACTATTGAAACCCTGCTGTGAAGACAGAATTGTTAATTTCCTCATGAGCTTTTCTATGGCACTTATTGCTATAAATATCTGAATGCTTAACAAACATTAATTAATTTATCTTCAAAAAAACCCTCACGATGAAAAGGACTGGTATTACTACTGCTTTACAAATAGGGAGCTGAGGCACAGGGTGATGAGGGTCATGAAGGTCCTATAAATTTTGGGTACTCCGTTGTCAGCTTAGAGTTAAAGAGGTAGAGATCGGTATTTCAGCACTCAATTTTGAGACACCTTGCTATCAGAGCAGAAGGTTAGATAGGTTAGATAAATAGGCTTCCGCTACTATTATAAGAGCTAGTGAGCTGAGCTGTGTAGGGAGCACTAATACCATTTATTGCACTAATAGCTTTGGAGGGGGAGGGAGAAACAGAAGCTTTGGGCATGCAAATCCTCTTCACTTGCACTCTTTTACTTTTGAATATCAGAATAATTATAATTCTGTGCCAAGTAGAGGCTTCTAAAGAGACCTGTAGAGCATCATGGCTGCGACTTCACTGCACTTGAGAAGAGGTGGAATTACTTAGAAGACACAGTGAGCAGAGAATCGCCTAAACCTGGCATGGGGAAATACTGAAGAAATATCATTCCTTAAATCACAGCCTTTTCATAGATTTAGTATCCTTACTGTGGATTTCAGGAACGTGCTTTCTTCCACTTGAGATTCAGAGCTCTTAGCCCTTTATTGGAGTCACTTATCTAAGCTCTTGCTTCCAAAAGCATTTTGGAATTTGATTTAATTAGGTAGGACCCTTCCAGAAGAGTACAGAAACAAATATGCTGACAGGAGTGTTCTCTTACTTTAGAAATTGCTTTGTGATAAGAAGCAGTGTCGTCAGTACTTCCTTATTTTTGAGATGATTCCAGCCAATATTTCCAAAACACTGCTTTAACTAGTAACAGGTCAAACTATGACTTTCTAGATGAATAGGTAGAGGGCAGGCCCGGTTCCTGTCCGTGCTCCAGTTAGTTATCCAAGTAATTGGTATTAATCAAGTACTGGTTAAAGTAAGAAAGTGGTTTTTAGATGAGTCTTCATAGACTAGCCTCAAAGTTCATGCTTGGGCTTGTTAGTATCATCTCCCTCAGATCCAGTGAATATGTAACTGTATGCCAACTAGCACTGCTTCTGCAGTGTGTCCCCAGGCAAGGAGAAGACCTTAAAAAACCTTAAAATGAACACACAAACAAACAAACAAACAAACAAAAACCCTCCCTGGCTCCTACAGACAATAATCTTCCTTATCCAGTCATGATTCAAGTCTGTCCCATAAAACATCTCTGCGGGAATATATTATTGAAGACAGTTTCATAAACTGTGTGCCCTGAGGGCTGAATTTGGATTATACAGAAACATGAACTTGGCTATTTCCTAACTTTCTGTCAGTTTGCCTTGCAGTCTTAGCAGTAGTATTTTAATGTGGTTTTCGCAGGTCACTAAGAGGGTGTTTTAGCCTGAAATGATACTGGACCCCACGTGGTTCGTCAGCATGGCTTGTGAGCTGGAGAGCACCTAGCCCCGGAGGGCAACATGCAGTTAGTACTGCAATATTGCACTTACCTGTATGCATATGGCACCAAGGTATTAGGCACTGATACGGTGACAGCGTTGTCTGTGCAGGTGTTACGCCTGCTCCATGGGGCCTGGTGCCCTTGCCACCTCTGTCCCCGGAGCACAGTCAGTGCCTGGCGCCGTCTGTGGAGAGGGAGGGGGCCATGCTGCTTCCTTGGCACAGAGCTGGGGCAGGCAGGCAGGAGCC
>VZTV01061538.1:7844-24712 GCA_013400875.1 Anhinga rufa
GCCGCCGCTGGCGGAGCCCCCCCGGCCGCGGCGCCGGGCAGCGGCCGGAGCCCCTTTCCCGAACCGGCGTCTAGAGGAAGCGCTGGGGCGGGTGCTGCCCCCCCGCCCCCCTTCCTCCTCCTCTCCTCCCTGCTTCCCCTTTTCCCGTTTAAAAAGTTCATTTACCTCGAGGATCCTCCTCCCGGGACTGACGCAACGCCCCGGCGGCGCGCCGAGAGGAAACCTGTTCCACCAGCCCGCGGGCGGGCGGCTCCGGCGGGGCAGCCCCGTCCCGTCCCCCGTCCCCCCCTTCCTTCCCTCCCTCCGCCGGGCTGCCGCGGGGGGCGCGGGGCGAGGCGGGCCGGCCCGGGCGAGGGGAGCAGCTGCCCCTCACATCCTGTTCTCTGCCACGGCGAACGCCGGGCGAGCCCCCCCGCTGCCGCTCTGCTCTGCTCTGCCCCGGCGCGGCTGGGCTGAGGGGCGAGGGGCAGGGCCCGAGGGCTTCTTCAGGCGCTGGTCGCCCAGCCCACCTGTGCACTGGAGAGTGAAGGACCCCACTGTTCACTAGTAATTAAGAAAGACTTAGTCCCTACCTCCGAGAGCTTGATTAAGTTTACAGCAGGTGCTGCCTATACCTCTTGGAACAAGTTACATCCTAGTCCTGGAACTTAACCATGGTTGGATAAATGCCTACATATGTAATACCTTCAGTGGGTTCTTTAAGGGCCTCTTAAATGTCCATCTTTCAAAGATAACCGGTACATTAATATGTTAAAAAAGAATTAAGAGTATAACATTTCCTTGTAGCGTTCCCATGCTGATCGTGTCACACGTTCAAACACAGGTTACCTCCGAACCTCCCGACACGTATCGTTACATCTAATACTGAACTGCCCCCCGAGGCGGCCATGGATCACAAATTTCAGTCTATCCGTAAGTTTTTATTTTGAATCTGTATCTTTAAAGGATGCATTAGAAAGCATGCATCTGAGAATAAAGAGAACTTTATGCCACTATTTTTATCATAAAATGATGCTACAGCAAAAATGGTTTATGTGGTTGAAAATGGAGAGGACGTAGTTTCCGTGTGCAAGAACAACAATCAATGGAAGAGAAGGGAGATTAGAAAAAGAAGATTCTGCCATTTCCCTACTCAGGTCAAAATACACACTTCTACAGCTACAGAACCAGTGAGGAAATATGACGGTTCCTGAAAATGCTATAGGAAAATGACTGGCTGTAGTTTTAAGGAAAAAAAACAGAGCAGAAGAGACTCACAGAAAGAACTCTCGAGTTCTAGAAGTAAATAATTTGAAAAGCAATGCAAGATATAGATATATACACACACATAAATACTTCTGTTCCGTCTATGATTTATTTGGATTTTTGCTTTAAAACAAGCATCGCCTCCAATGACCTAATTTGGACTTTACTGGAGAAGGCTAATCATCTTGAACCTTTTTCCTTTGTTGGCTACGTTCTTGGCTACGCATAGATTTGACCCTAAATCAGCAAAAAATGAAACAGCACAATTCCTCCGAAAACAGGTATGTCACTAGTAAGGTACCAAGTGTGCTCCTGTACGGACAGGAATAAACAATACAAGCGAAGCACTCTGTGTCAGTACAACTGGGTCCACACTAGGGGCTGCAACAGTATAACTGTACTGGTATAAATAAACCGCTGCGAACAGGGAGTCACACTAATACAGAAGCTGTGTGTAAAACAGGAGCTACATCTTGCTAACATTTTGACAAAATTGTTATATTGCTTTCCGAGATAGCGTTTGACCTTTTGCTAGCGACTTTCATCTCACAATAAAACCATTTACAGACAATTAATTCTTCCAACGCACCTGCGAGCTACGAGGTTCTGGTTCCACACATTTTAGACATGAATTAGTGTCAGATAAGGCAGCTGAGTCACCTAGAGCCAGACAGACTTTCAGCAACAAGGCCAGGAACCCAGCATTCCTCTGCCCTAACAGCAGGCCAACAGTTGGCAATACACAACCTCTACAAAGTCTTTGTAAAAGGACTGCAAACAGTAACTACCAAGCCAAAAGCAAATACAAGTTTGCTATACAGTGGTCCACATTTTACATTGGAGAAGGAAATGGGCAAGCTCCCCGTTTAGAACGTCATTTTTCTAGAGCACTGTAAATGGGATTTTCCATTATAAGAAACACCTGACCTAATATAAAGCTACATTGTGAATTTTCATTAATATAAACTACAAGCAACAAAGATACTAAAACTAGCATTAGTGACATTAGTATAGCAATCTAAATTTGATTTAACATCACTGGAAAAATCTGTCGCACTAGATGGCTCATTTCAACAAAAGGGTATATTCACCTCACAGTGGGTGCATGTAATTTCCATTAATGTTAATGGGAGTTATGCAACTGCATTAAGAGGATAATATACCCCCCGGTCCGAGACAGCCCTGCAAAGTGAAAGGTGCTTCCTCTAGAAGAGAATGGGGTTTCCATCTCATGCATTTCAAAAGAACTTGTTCTGGCACTGTTACAAAACAGGATGGATAAGAACTATTATGCATACTTGGTGAAGAGTTTCCAAAGTTAAAGCAGTTTAGTGACTTCAGCTAGTTCTCTGGTTGCCAAAAATTCAAGGGATAGAGATGTATTTAAAACGCTGTGGTTTATTTGAAGTCTAGTGCAACAAAATCACGTGAAACTACTGGTAAAACAAGAAGGTCTGAAAGCCTACTGGTGCAATGGCGAAGGAACTTTTTAGGTGTCTACATTTTAAATAAAAGTTTTCTTTCACTACTTGGAAAAGGATTCCATTGGTCTATATGGATCATCACAACTGATCAGGAGTTCAAAAGATAAAATGAAGAAGCAAGATCCTTCCCCCTTTCACTCCCACACCAGAGCTTTTTCACCGTGCATCACCAGCTAAATTTCAGATCTCTCTCCTAGTATGCCATTTAACAGCTTGGAGTTGTTTTACTGTACCCCCCAAAAAACCCAAAAACCAACCCAGGATAAACCTACTAAAATTAGGAGACAACAGACATGCAGGCATTTCTTTATATATCATAACACATCTATCTGCATTGTTAGGCACATAAATCCCTCCAAAAATTTAATCTACAGTTTCTCTGTCCACCTTACTCTCAGATAGTGTGGCACAGAAAACCACATTGAACAATGCACGTTGGACTGGTAACTAAATCATGGATTCGCACGCAAAGGGCAACCACTTTGATCCAGCTGGCAGATAGTGGGGATCCAGACCTTACCCTTCCATCAGTTCTGAGATAACAGCTGAAACTCAAGGGTGCAACAAGCCCTCATGGGGGACTGTCCCCCCTAATGGAGCACAAGAGGAAGAGCAGCATGTCAGCGATACAGAGAAGCATCTTCTGGGAAACGGGAAGACAGTAAGAGACAGTCCAAAGTCATTGAAAAACCACCCCAAAAATAGGAGATAGGCAACACACTGTGCGAGGCATGTCCGTTTCACTGCTGCCAAATATATTGTGCTTTCAGAGCTCAAGTATTGTTCTCATGTTACATGAAATAGAAAAGAAGGGCTGGCTTTCACATTTTTACATACTTCAGTCTTCCAACTCTTCCTCAGACTTGGTAATCCTTATCTTTATAGTAACTTATCCTATGTAAACATCTTAATCCATTAGTCATTTTGATTCCTCCTCTCTGCTTTCATATTTTTTAAACTATACACACATGATCTGAGCCATCTTTAAAGACCTAGAAATAAAGCCAGAAACAGAACATGAGTCTGATCTCGCTCGCTTTTCCTCACTGTAATTTATTACAGTAATCAGTCCAGAGTGTAATTAACACTGGTCAGAGACCTTGTGGCAGTATGGAGTTTAATTTTTTACTTCTTTAAACAACTTCATGTCAGTTGCATAAAATGTGTAAAAACTGCTTCAACAACAGATCAGCATGCTATTGGGAAGGCATAAACAGTACAATATGCTCCACTCCTCGATCCCTCACAATGTATGTGTTTTATATCACAGACTCCAGCTCAATATGATTTTGTGGGCCATTGCTCCACTCTTATCTTTTAAGTCAAGCTGCACTTTCTATAAATATGCAATCATGTTATGGGGGAAAATGGTTTATATGTTTTGAGGCACTATGAAAATGGAAAAGGGGCACACAGCCAAGAAAAGTAAAGGAGAAGGGAAAAATTCACCTTGCTTGATTGATCTAAATGCTAAGCAAAGAAATGCATTATACTCTTCAGTGAGAAAATAAAGATTAACTATAGTATACTGTATGGATTTAGTTACGAGTTTACAATGTGTCAAGACCTAATATAATTCTAGTTTAAGATTAATCAAATGAATTTGGATGGTAACTCACAACAGTGGATGCAAGTTACCTAGTGAAATATTGAAGCAGCAAAGATGATGGGGAAGTAACAAAGGTAACACTCCAGTGCACTAATAAAAGTGATAGGTTACCTATTTGGACAGCAAACTCAAATCTTTCCTGGAAAGCCAAACAGAAATTCATAAGTAAACACTGTTAGAATGAACCTGAAGTTCACATACAAAATTAATATATGTGTTCTGAGCATTAATGTTATTAATAAGGCTCAAAGATGCATCTGAAGATCTACACAGAGGATGTAAATTCAATGAACCATTGTTGGTCACACAGCCCATATAAAGAAGAAGAGAACAATAGTGAAAAAACAGGCCTCCTTTTTCCCCATTTGTAAATCACCCTTACAATAGCTGCTTGTAAGCCAGCAATGACTTAATAATTTATTTTAATAAATAATTTCTCTTTTCATACAGAATCCAGATTTTTTTTTAATTTTATTTTTTTACATCCTGATCTAATTTTCCCTCATAGGCTTTCAAGTCATTTTAGTATGGTGAGCAAGCTGCCTCTTATTCTGATACCTGGATGTTGAAACTGTATGGATATGGAGCAATGGGACGCAATCAACTGAATGCATTGTTTAACTAATGATTAGCTGCGAGCTCAGCACAAGGCAGTATGTGATGCAAAATGTGAAAGACTATTATATTCACTTTTACTAAAACCTCTCTTAGAGAAGTCAATAGCCATTGTCCTTATTTAAATAGCATTTCTTAAGAAAATAGTGAAGAATGTAATGATAAAATACTCTGTGCCTATCTAATAACAATTATGGTCTGATTTGAAAGTATTAGGGCAGAAAAACGTATAATCAGCTGATACGGGATGGACAGAGCAGCAGGCCTCACCTTAATGTAACACTACAGTGTTCATTCTTTCCTGTGGCCCACTGTGCGTTTAATGTTGGCCGAGGATCTATCCGTATGACTGCACGATCTCCACCTATCTCCAGTAGAGCACTCCTGGCACCCTGGAATGCTCACTTTCACATCCTGCCTCTGAATAGCTCCCAAATTGGAGCAGGTATCCAGTGTATGTTATGTAGTCTTCGCCATATAAAGGTTTGGTTTGCAGTTTTTAGGTTCGGGTCCATTTGCTACACCTACAGCTGAAGAACCTTCACTTACAAAGACCTATTCTATAGGCACGAAGTCCAAAGGGATGCAACTGGACTTCACCTCCATTAGGAAAGCTACAGCTTACTGTTTACTTACTGTGCTTCTCATTATGTCTTCTAATTATTACTGTTTAGCAGTTCTCCCTCTCTACCTCAAACACTTTTAATAATAATATAGATATCTGGATCTGACTGAGTATTCATATATTCTAGGCTGGACTTCAAATACACTATTTTAAGAAAAACTAGGAGAGCAAATTGCACAATTCCCAGCATTTCACACACACAGAGTCATTTTCTTATTCAGTTGCCTCAATAGCACAAGTGAGGCAAAGCTTATGGTGGGATGTGATACCTGTTATTAGATCAACTGCTACATGTGGGAAGAACAGACACACCCTCAGGCATACCAAGCACTTCCTCAGGTCTGAAATAGAAGCAGCAATCTTCAAAGCTAAACTGCTCTAAGTAATGTGTTAATCAAGCCATCTGAAAGAAAAGTAGCTTCTTGTATCTCTGATACAAGAAGGCTTGCTAACGAAGAAAGAGGAGGCACAGCTTGCTCTGTTAAAGTAACTCATCTGCTGAAAAACAGACTTACTACCGAGGTGGGGATACAGAAGAAATCAGAAGAGAGGTTAAGAAAATTGTAATACCCATAAAACCAGTATCTCTGACAAGTCTATCATTTTTACCTTTTAACAGAATCATGAATTTTAATATCGAGGCTTATCTTTTGAAGGTGCTTTGTAGATGTCTCTTGAGGGTCAGGACTGATTCATCAGAGATAGGGTAGTTACTTTAGGAGAAATGTTCACCTACCAGTCATTGGCATCTCTCACTTATTGATCATCTGCAAGGACCTTGGGGTTTTCTTGACTCACTTTCTGTAAGGTCATTTGGTGCATTTGGTTATGCAGGTTATTTCCTCTGGGGACTACGGAGATGTATCAGCAAGTAGATATGCAGGTTTGACAGTGTTACCGTAGCTTCATTACTCTCAGTACAGGCAATGTGCAGTCATTTGAAAGATTTAATGCATACATTATGTGTTCTTAAAATATAAATAATTATATTTTGAAAAAGTTGCTTTTTAATTAGAAGTCAACAAGTTCAATTTTTTTCCCCTAGGTCCCAAAGGCAGAGATTATTTATACAATGTCTAAAGGACACTAAAGCCATCCAAATGAGTTCTACTTCATTCAAAACAAGAAAAATACTGAAAGAGAATCATGTCCTGCCCCTGCTAAAGAATGCTTTACTTTCATCTCCAAAAAGTCAAAAATAGAGTTGAATCTAAGTGTGAGCTTTAGCATCACCCTTAGAGCTTACAATCTCCTATAAGGAAGTGACAATTAAGATTCCTGCATGCCAGAAAGCCTAGATCATGACTACAATACTATGTTATTAACAGCCACTGACTCAGTGATGTCTGAAATGTGCCTTGCAACCCTGTTTCTTCCTCTTCTCATCTTTTGTGTTAAATTTTTTAAAAATACATTTGTATAAATAGATCCGATTTTTGTTCATATTTTAAAAATCTCAGGCTGATTTTAGAGTTGTCTAAAGCACTAAAAATAAGTCTCCAGCTACTGTATGTGTTCAGAGTCCTGTGCAATTAGATTCTTCTTTCATACTTTATGTATCAAGATAGAAGATTCCAATTCTGTAATCTGACTAGCATCCTGGTCTTCTACCTAATTATCTTAGTTTCAGCCTTTTATTTTCTTTCTATCACATAAGTACCTATTTAATGTGATTTATATCTATATTTTCATTGTGTGTACAGCATATTACAAGATCCAACTGAGCCCCTTTGCTATGCAATACTGTCACTTTGAGTTATTATTTGTAATCATAATTTCTCTTTTCATTTGAGAAAAAGACTTAGCTCTATGTCATTTTCTCTAGATTCACAAGCAGCATCCTCTCTATTTGCCATTAAAAAAACCCCTAACTCATCATCATTGTAGGAGCAGTGCTGGCTACAGCTATGTTTGGCAAAGAACAAATTGAGCCTGATTGGTCCCTCTAAACATAATTTTGATTTTTAATTTTTTTTTTTTTTTTGAGACATCACAGCTGCCCTTTCTGGCTTAGAATATAGATTATTTCTGATTTCAAGCATTCCTTGAAAATTATGTCTGATCCCAAATTCAGAGAGAATTTTATTACTAACTTTAGTAGAAGCACAGTCTATATTTCCATCACTGCAAAGCTGTTGCATTACGTGAGCAACAAATAACAGGTCAGATATCTTACAGATAGTAAGTCTCATTTACACACCTAAAATGGAATGAATTGATTTTTCAGAAGTGGTTAGCACCCACAGGAAAATGTATGTAGCTTTCCTTAGGTCCTGAAATTGTAGCTGAACACTCTTGACATTTGGCAATGCAACCTTTTTATTTGTATTTTAGTTAGCTTTATGATATTTGTATGCCTCGTCACTCTCACGGCTGATTACAGTAATAATTCTTGAGAAACTTGCTAGTCCCAAAGTATAACAGAGATCAACTACCTCCCCTGCCAAATAGGAGTGTCTGACATGAGAATATCTTCAGGAACTGAAGATGCTCTTCTTCAAGACAAGACTGGATGCTCTTAGTTGGAAAAAGTTCTCACCATACACTGAAAAGTTGATATGTAAACCGTAGATACAGAGCAATTTGTTAAAATGAGATTTTAAACTCAAAATCTATTTTTTCAGATTTGGCTCTTAGGTTTTTCTGAATAAAACCATGTAGTATCAGCAAAAAACTCCTGGAGGTACCTATCAAATCATCACACAGATTTTTAGCAATAACAGTGGTAAAACAAAAAAAATTAACTACTATCCTTCAAAAATGAATGCTGGTAAAGTGCCAATCAGTATTTACAGCTCAGCATTAAAACGTTTCGAATTTTGTTTACTAGCAAAGAAACAGGTCATGACAAACTTCAGGCTTAATAATTTCCAGCTGAATGAATTTTAAAAAAGGCCAAAGTGAAGTAAAGTGGAATGTTTTATCCGAAGAGCTTTGGCTGTAGGAGTATGTAATTCCAAGGTGGATTTCCTATTCACCAGCAGATTTTTGGCTTGCGTATTCCTAAATGCACACAAGATCACAGACCAAATTTTGTTCTGACTTGCATCAGTTTAAGACAAAGTAACTGAAATAGCCTAGTATATTTTATCAAGAAGAAAGTATTTTATGTGAACAGAAAAATATTTCACCAAAAGCACAGTGACACACTTGCTAAATGAGAACCTGTTCAGCACTCCCAGTTTTATGATTAAAACCTCTAAAATGCCTAGGGCAATTTTAATTTTTTAAAAACTATCTTGGGCATAAAATTCTTGCAAAACATGGTGGTTCCAATATCTAAGACATAGAAAAAGGAGAAATATATGCAAATAATATCCCAGTCTCAGGCTCATCAAGTCAAAATCAAAATGAGTTATATCAGGTAGCACCTGTTTAGAATGCTTGCTTTTAAATGCTGCATGAATTAGTAGATATTTGAAACTTAAAGCAGTGTGTCATCTGCCAGAAGGAAGCTGATAACACTTCAAATGCTAACAGTGGAAAACACGTTAATTATTTATGGACAGTAATATCTCTTAAAAACCATCTTTATTTGAACCATATTAAAACCAAATGATAAGAACTTAGAAGTAATATTTCATCTCCTTGTCCGGATCTTTCAACATACTGTTTTTGCCCTACAAAGATTGTGAAAGACTTTTCATTAACAATTGGGATGAAGTGTTGTCTCAAATAACACATTTATTTTTACTTATTTTTTAATGTAGGTAGATATGTAGTCTATTAAAATTCATAACAGTCAAAACCAAAAGCACCCAAATAATCTTTCAAAATATGACAATACTCCTGTTTAAAAATAATATGCACAACGAAAAAAAGGTAGCGTTTTGAAAGTCAGCATCAGATTAGATTTCAGTCAGCAATTTGTCAAAACCAGGATAAAGCAGCATAGAGATGAATGATATCTATTCATTTGATATATTCAGCTGCGATTTTCAAAGACAAAAATGTTTAGGCTAGAAACTTCTCTTCCAAGCTAACTCCTCCTCCTGCTCCTCCCCTCACTTTATAATTCTTTCTTATCCCACTCCTATAGATATGCCTAAAATAAACCCCTTGGATCTGAACTCCAGATAGACAAGGGCCTGAATTTGTAGCTTTTCCTAAAAATCAGCCAATTCCATATACCTCAAGAAAAAAGTTCCCATTTGGAATTCAAATCACTACAGTTAGTAGTGTTCTACAGCTGGTTTGGTGGGGTTTTTTGGCTTTGGGTTTTTTTTTGTGTTGTTTGTTTGTTTGTTTGTTTTTGTCCTTGTTATTGGTGGTGGTTTTTCCACCCCCCTGCTATAAGGTATGAGTTTTGAATCATGAATTTTAGTTTAGAAAAAGATTTTTGGGCTGCTCCTCTGCCTTTGCAGCTCAGTGTAGATTCAACCTGTGTCAGTATATGAGCTGTGCATACCAATCATCCAGAACAAGCCCATGCAGAACTGCGTGGATGAATCCAGGTACTTTAAAAGAAATTCTGCACAGGAAAACAACAGGAAAGCTATTCCAGAGTTACTATTACAGACTGCCAGATCTGAGTACAAGGTGTGAATGGCCAGCCATTTCCCACTGTATTTGATCTTTTGCAATCCAAACTCTAAGCCAGCTCTTTGGCTGACACTGCAGAACAAGGAAGATGACATCTGCATCAGGACACTACGTTATCATATGGCAGTGTAGTTCAGATCCGAGGTCATTTTGCAGTTTAATTAAACTTGACTATCTTTTATATTTTTATCTAGAAAAAGCCAAAGATAGAATTCTGTTAGGTTTTTAGCTTAACTGGTTTCACATATCTCACATATATTACATTCTCTAATAGTAACTTTACTTCTTACCTATTGCTTTTCATAATTAGATCTCAAAGGGTCTTGCAAATTAGGCATGAAATATTTGTTATATTGATTTGAGAAACTCAGCTGTAGAAAGGTAAAATGACTTACTCAATGTTGGTTCAACAGGTCAGTGATTCACCTAGGAACAGGTATCCTGCGCTCCAAAACACTGTTCTGTTTGCTAGGCTAGCAGTTTCCAACTTGAAGCCCATGGACCTCTGGGGCTCCGCAGATTAAATCTCTAGGCTACAGAATATGTAATCATTTGCTTTGCTTACCGTAGTTTCCATACATGCATCAGAACATATCAACTATCCCATGCAAACAGCTCTCCTTGATACTCCAGGTCTTTCAGATTAATGTTGCTAACCAAGGTCTCAGGCAATTGTGCTCTGTCACCCACTTAGATAACTAGAGCTACAATGTAGGGCTCTAGGCAATACACACTCATAACGCTACTGAGGAGCAAGCATATGAGAACTGACCTGCACTCTGGAGAAGGCCACAGGGCAAACAAGGTACTTATGTGTGTGCCCATGCGTCTGTTAGGTGTCAGCTAAGGTATGCTCCAGCACTTAGTGCAGTGGGCAATATGCACATATGTTTCTGGGGGCAGGGTGAGGCAGAGGAAGGGGGAGAGGGAGAAGGACAAGAGGAACGGTGGGGTACAACGTCCAAGGAGACAGCAACCTCCCCATCCAACACACAGACCTATACACCAACTGGTGTTAAAATTAAAACAAACATTCCTTAATGCAACCCTAGTAAAGCAGTTTATACTCTCCACATCTGGTATTCTGGGCTGTCTAAAGACTCGGGTAGACACATCCATATTGATGACACAATGCTCAAGCACTCAATTGCTCAAGCAGAATGAAGTAAACAGAATAGGAAGTTTCAAAGAATAAATATCTAACTAGGATTCTGATATAATCACATAACTGCAGGTAGTTATAACTTATCCAAGCCCTGTCTAGTTCATGAGGAAAAAAAAGGCAAGTAGGAAAATACCAATGTATTTATGATGGAAAGTCATGATTCGGGATCTTTCTACAACAGTCAATAGGCAGTCTGTTTACTTTGATCCCCTAAGGATCTGTGCTGGTTTTGGCTGGGATAGCGTTTGTTTTCTTCACAGTAGCCAGTATGGGGCTGTGGTTTGGATTTGTGCTGGAAACAGTGCTGATAGCCCAGGGATGTTTTCGTTCCTGCTGAGCAGGGCTTACGCAGAGCCACGGCCTTTGCTGCCTCTCACCCCACCCCAGCAGCGAGGGGCTGGGGGGCACAAGGAGCCGGGAGGGGACGCGGCTGGGACAGCTGACCCCAGGGACATCCCACACCGTGTGACATCGTGCTCAGCATATAGAGCTGGGGGAAGGAGGAGGAAGGGGGGGATGTTGGGAGTGATGGCATTTGTCTTCCCAAGTAACTGTTCCATGTGATGGAGCCCTGCTGTCCTGGAAGGGCTGAATGAATTCCCTGTTTTGTCTTGCTGGCACACACAGTATTTGTTCTATCTGTGAAATTGTCTTAATCTCAACTCATGAGTTTTCTCACTTTTACCCTTCTGATTCTCTCCCCCATCCCACTGCAGGGGGGTGAGCAAGCGGCTGGCTGGGGCTCAGCTGCCTGCTGGGGTTAACTCACAACAGGATCACAGGCACCCAGTCCAAGAACAAAAAAAGATGGAAAGAAATTTGAAGCTGAGTGCTCAAGGTCCAGAAGAAAATATTACATTCCAACTGAGACCATTTCATCAGTCCTTAACTGATGCCTCTGCTGTAAGAGATCTTAAGAGACTAAAATGTTTATTAAAACTTAAGCATAATGCAGATTTGTCTGTTGCAGAGTTGATATCAGGCAATGATAATAACTCACAAAATTTGCATATCTATGCTAGTTTGTACCTGGCTGCAAACTGCCTTGAGGATGCTGATACATACGTGTCGTGTACACTCTCTTCAAATCAGAGACACTCCACTGCTGCTAACAGCATCTGAAGTTAGAAAGCACTGCTCATCAGTTTTTACCCTGTGATCAAATTTGAACATCAGAGAAACCTCAAGGGCTTGTTTTGATTTTTGAAAACCCTTCTTTTTTAGACTATAACCTTTTTCTTCAAGTAGCACATATTTTCTTTCCTTCCATTCTCAACAATCTGCAAATTCCAATTTTCCACACACATTCCCAGTTGTGAGCATGTGGCTGACAAATGAAGAGGTACAAATCACAAGTCGAGTGACTAAAAACTCTTTGTTGCTGGAACCATGAGTAAAAAAAAAAAATTCTACTGATTTTAGGATGGCCTGAATGGATCAAACCTATTAAAAAAAAGGGCTGACTTTAAGCCACTCTGCTAGTTCAGACATGTTAAAAAATGTTGTTGGGGTAAGTTCATCCCAAGAGACTGTGCTAGATCAGGTATCACTTCTCCTCCCATGGTTCACCAGAGTAAATCATGTTTTCAATCTGGCAGAAAGACAGATCTAAATCTAGTTTATGTTTCCAGATAATCCAGTAGTGCACAGATCTAATCTTTATGATCATAAATGCAATCTGCATATGCTATTCTCATTGCTTTAAAACAGAGCTAAGGAGTGGGAGTGTTAACATTTGCTTATCAGACCAAAACACAAGGCAAAGAGACTGAAACTCTATTTAGCAGGCTGCGTTACAAAGCAGGAGCTCCTTAGACCTTTTACAAGAGTAATCTGATAGCAAGCCTTCTCAAAGTTTATAGCAGATATTTCTCTTCAGTTTGCAATGTGCTGATCTCCTCATCCTCTCACTGTTAAATCTGACAAAAATTAATTCAGAGAAAAGTTCATTAGACCCACCCCAGTGACTATAACAGTGATGAACTAAGGTAAGTTAGAAGCTCAAATTTCTTAGTAGCTTCATCAGTTTAATGGAAAGGAACAATTAAATACTGTGGCAAATAGTTACAGCATGGATAGAGATACTATTAACTGAAGTTGGATTTTTAAACTTTATGTTGTCTAGCTGCTTCTGATTTTACTTAAGATGCACATCAGTCCCTGATTGTCCCCTTCCTGTGTCAGCTCTGTGACATAAACAATGCGTTATCTCTGTGCTCTTCCCCACACCACTTTACTGAAATAGGCAGCATCATATAAATGGTCCAACTACACTGGTCTGAGGCAGTGTACATGAAATTGTAGTTTATGTTTAGCAGCTCTATTATGTAAGAGTAGAATAACCAACCTCTAATTTTTACCACCTGAAGTGTATTTCATTTAAATATAGTCTTACAGGTCATTCTGCATCTGTGCTTATATGATGATGAATCCTTCTGCAATTCAAGCATTGAAATATTTTGTCCCCATTCTGACATACTATTGTGAAGTGTAAGGATTACAGTAAGGATGGCTATTCCTAGGGGCATAATATTAGCTGCATACCGTATTGATGTTGGTAGCTACAATGAAGCGTAATACCACTATCTCTGCTATAACAGAGCATTAGAAGTTCTCTTGCTGACCTACAGCTCTAAAAATAAATGCAGAATAGCTTTGCAGCAGTTCCCAAGTTAAAAAGATTGAACTACAATAGACAAATTAAGTACAGTGTTATGAATTCTTCAAGGACAATTAACATGTGTATAACTACAAGCTTGCATTTTCACATACTTTCGTACATACCTTATGTCCTCAGACAACGCTGCAATTCAATAGTAAATGCACAGATGACATTACATGACAAACACAGGTGACACTCAGGTCTCGTACTATCTTGATCTCAATGAAGAAAGGGTTTTCAAAAATTTGGACAGCGCTCCCATGCACTTAGCAACTATTAAATTTTAATAACTCCATAAATCAACAGTGATGCATCCTCAAAAGCTTGTAAATACTCTCCAGCACCTTTAATATTTACAACTTTATTAATACTTCTTTTTACCTTTTCTGACTTGGTAATATACATGGGAACAGTCTTACCACAACTTACCACAAAGGTCAAGCAGACCTTTAAGTAACTAATTCTGGGGAACTGGATGAAGTCTGAGTAGGTGCCTCAGTGAGCATCTTCAAGCAGGAAGATATGTGTTTGTTTATTATGATTTTAAATTATCACTTCAGATGTTTATGATCAGAAAAACTTGTTCTCCCAGTACTCATTTAGAATACAGTCAAAAGTAACAGAAAGCAACCATCAAATCTGAGAAATGTAACAGTAACACAAAGCAATTTTCGAAGTTGATAGCCACTAGTCATACACGGAACGGATAAAAGTCAAACTGTTTTCTTCTCCCTCTCAGAAAGCTTCCTTAAAAAATTAGACTTGTAGATGTAAGATATCTCATACCACTATAGCGTGCACTGCCACTCAGCTCACACTTTATCTCCTGTCACATCTACTTTCCCATAATTCCAAAACTTTGGGATGCAGTCTGACTATCTGGTACTGGACCTCAGCTGGTCTACAGGCAGTGGGAATACAGCGTATTCCAACACTGAAGGCAAGCAATTGCAATAGGAGAACCAGGCTGGAAAAAAATAAATATTCCTAGACAGAGAGTCAGCTAGACCCAGACAAGTAAATATTCTTAGGAAGAAGAGTCAACTAGATCTAGGTAAGTAGGCAGAGGTAGTAGTTAGTAGCCTGAGTTTCCTCCTTCTAGGTAGCCATCTTCCTTAATTCAGTCAACTGAAATAATATGTGATTAAAGATTTTCTGTGAAAGGAAGAGGTTAGGAAAATAGACAGCACCAAATATACACTCGATGTTTTTAGACTAGGTAGAATGCACTTGAAAGAAAATGAATGGAATACTAGAGTGTCATCTTAGTTTACACCTGCCTATATTGCTGCCAGTATTTCTTCATACACTTCATACACAGCAGAACACACTCATAAAATCTTCTCCACCCACCTGATATGATCTTGCCAGTACAATATCACATAGTGGCATCTAAATAGAGACTTACCATGTTTTCCTGTCAGCAAAGTTTTTAAAGAAGCACTACTATAGATTAGAAGTTAGTAAGATTCAGTGCTTTTAACAATAGTTTCAGTATAAACAGGAAAAAAAATAACGGTGCAAAAATTTGGAATCACAAAATTCTAAAGCTCTGGTCCCCAACAAACCAGTTTAAGCATATAAACCAAACATGGGCAGTGGAGACTGACCTGAGGCTTTCAAGTTTGACAATATCAAACTCATTCTCAGAAATTAGTTCTGCTCATTTACCACCAGTCAGCTAAGAAACCTAGCTATCAGTCCTGGTATTCTTGTGACCGTCCACTCTTAGTCTCATTTTTTCAGTGGGAGCCAGCATAAGAAGGTGGTTCAAAATCACAGTGTGATTCGTTAGAAAGCAGCAGGATCTGACCTCAACTTTGAGTAGCTAAGTAACAGGGTGCAAAATGTTTGCGCGTAATGCTATCCATCTCATTTTACACATGTACAAACATAAATAATCATACACATGCAGAGCAACGGGGGAAAAGGTTCAAGAATTCCCAGTTCCTCCTGTTTTTCTGACAAAACCTTCCCCTGGTGAAAAAAATTCAAACCTCACTTCCATTAAGAACAATGTGCATGTCAAACTTCTTTTTTTTATAATAAAAAACTCATCCAATGTATTTTTAAATCAAAAACACGAATCTACGGAAACCAGGGACTGCATTGCACATCCGCGTCTCTTCCTAAACTAAGGATGAACAAGAGAATTAACCTAAAGGACAACTGTTACTCATGTGACAGCATACTGCAAGATGCTAAGACGTTATGCTGATCTGAATGGTATAAGAATCAAACAGGAACAGAATGGTTTCAACACTTCAAAAAAAGCCATTCCAAAATCTGAGTCACCTAAGGTCAGCAAATCCGATGGCTACCAGGCTTGCTGTGTTCTAGTATATGACAAATGATCTCATCTTTCCAACACACTTGCTCCAGATTTCTAGGCAAGTCATAAATTTACAGTACACCCAAAATTGGTGCACTGCCTGTTTGCAGCACAAAGCTCATATCAACTCTACTTCCCTTGATGTTCTCTCATCTTTATCTGTCAAAGAGAAGGCCTTATCAGAATGCCTTGATGAGCATTTATCCATATTTAGATAGGCACTTTCACATTTTCCCCTCTATTCTTATTCTTCAGTTCTGTTTTCTCCTTTTATTATTTTCCAGCATATTTGGTACATTGCAAATACTCAGACAGAGTATGCCGAATCCATGAACTTTCACCTTAAAAAAAATTAAGGAAAAAAGTATTCTACATAGAACCCACATTGTGTAAGCTTATATTCTTCCAGTCAGACCTTAATTCAAATTACAGCATTTAGGAAACACTAGCTTATAGTTTCTGAATAGTTGATTGTCATTGATCTAATATGAAAAACTGTGCCATCCTAAGTACCTTTACCCTTTATAAAAATACTTTTCTTTACAAATATTTTAAATTAACTACATACTTAATTCCAAGAATACAAGAT